>JAHHUM010002283.1:0-13700 GCA_036173005.1 Crenichthys baileyi
TGGACAGTTTCCGGCCCTAAAAGGAAGGACAACGAGACCGCATCACCATGTTTACACAGTACGGAAATTTGGCCGGGCCGACAGAGCGGCCGCCCCTCCCCCAGCAGGGGGTTTTAGCTGCAGCTAACCCTTTGTTTACTGTGGAAGCTTTCCTAAAGCTTCGTCGCCCGGACAACTTTTCCTCACAGGGTTCACCTAAAGGGTTTGTTTTTTTTGGGCAGAAAAATAGTTTAGAATAAAAAAATCTAAACAATTTTATTTTTTACTTTTGTTTTGTTTAGTTAAAAACTCACCGTTATTGCTACAGATTATGGCTCAGCACATGTGCTAAATTTGTGGCCCTGTTTTTTTTTTTTTTAAATTTAAAGAAAAATTTTATTTAAGGGGGTGTTTTTTAAACACAAAAGTTTGGCCAAACGTCCCCCATCCACGCTTTACTTTTAACCCCTTTTATTAGGGTATTTTAAAGGTATGTGTTTGATTTGATGAATGCAAAACCTTTTTTTGGGGGTCCCCCTAAGCTAAGAAACGTGCTTGCCCCCTAAAGATCTGTACCCAAAAGGGGTTTTGTGGTTTTCATCAGTAAATTTTTTTCCCTAAATATTATTTTTTTACAACCCGATAACACCTGTAAGTAAACATCTTAAACCCCTTTTCCCCCAAAAGTTTGGTTCTTTTCCAAAATAATATTTCTTAAATATTTTACTATTTCTTAAATTTCTTTAAAATTATTTTACTAAAAAAATCAGCAAATTAAAAAATGTTGAGAATTGGTCCCCAGAAGGTTGGTTTTATTAGTAAATCCTTTTTAAAATATTTTTTTTATTAAAATTTTTCTGACGCATTGTATGGTTTTTAAAGGTTTCCAAATTAAGTTATTCCAAGACTAATTTTAACTTCACTTCCGATTCTTAAAAGTCTTTTTTCTAAAAACAAAATAACTTTGCATGGTAATTTGCAACACTCTTTCGGTCATGGTTTTTTAACCCTCTTTGATCAAATTGTTTTTTTTTGGGACATAGCCCATTTGTCTTCCCTATTTTTTAATTTCTTTGGTAGTTTAGTTGGATTGGTTTTTGCATGGTTTGAGTTTGTTGATTGAAATTTTTTTATTTTTTATTGACTTATTTTTTTTAAAAAATTCTTGTATTTTAAGAAATTGTGTGAATTCATTCCATGTGTGTGCAGAGTTTTGCTGTTCAATAATGTCAGAGCTTGGCTCATCCCTTTCAATTTTGTCCTAATACCACTACCTTATTAGGCTGGTATTCACAGGACAAACCTTAACAGACCGAAATATTATTTAATAAAATATTAAAATATTAATATTAAATATTAAATAATATGTTCATATTCATAATTACAACACCATGCAATATCAAAGTGTTTGCACATAAGCTATGGGCATTGTTTGTATATGGGAATTTATTTTTTAGGCTTTGTAAGCTGAAATGTCAGCAGTATTCATTATATATGACTGAATGAATGATCACTGAGGAGATTAAAAATCTTCCACTTGTTTTCAGTCAAAGTATAGAGTAAAAGCTGCAAAACCTAAAATAAATATTTAAGTAACCTTTTAAACCAAGTAATCTCTATTTATCTCCTACATGATTAAAATCTTTTCATCCCATCTGACTGCAAATATATGTATTGCTCTAATGAAGGGTTGTGTTATGCTTTAATACATGAAGAGCAGATATGGTAGCCAATCTCACAGCAATCACTCTGTCAATCATTAAAAAGCAATTAACATTAAGCAGTTAATAAGAGGAGGTTAGAATAAACTCAAGACCCCCAAGTTTTAAATTTCTTAGGGGAACACTAAAGTAAAGCGACATCAAGCACTCTTTCAAAGCACACCGTGCAGCTGGAGGTGTAAGACAAAAGGACCACAGCCCTTTTAATTTTTTGTCATAAAAAAAAGTCTCACCTCTGCAGATTGGCACTGGGAAATCCCACACTGACACTCCAGCTGAACTGGTCACACAGGTGAGGAGTGAATGGCCATCCAGGACATAGCCTGTGACACAGCGGTAGCAGATCTTGTCACCAACGTTGAACTGGGTGCCATTGCGTATACCTTTGGGTGGAACTCCTGGGTTTCCACATGAGCTGCTTCGCAACTCTACAAAATGAAATAAAGAAAGGAAGACAAAACTATTGAGATGAATAACCTATTTTGTACCTGCAATTGTTAATTGTACTACATTACCTTTGCAGTCATGGGCATTATTTGTCATTTTTACATGGCAGGTTTGGCACAATGAGAAGAATTTTATGAAGGGTTTTGCTTATTCAATCTGAACAATTAAAGGGGAGGAATGAATGAATGAACAAATTACTGAATAATTATTTTAGACAATCCACCAAAATAATAAAATTAGCACACACAGACATATACCTCAGTGTGAATACAAACACCATATTACATATATATGTTTAGTGAATATGTCTGAAAAAGGGTATGAAAAAGTAAAACCTATTTAATCACACCCCTTCCGCCTCCTATAGTCCTTTACATGATAATATCCCTGGTTCCTGCTTTACCTACGAATTTACAATGCTCCAAAGCCAATTTGAATAAATGAATAATTATACACATTATACACATAATTATACACATAAACAGACATAGACATACACATACACACACCAATGTTGTGTGTGCAATTAAGTACAGAGCAAAGTACATTAACCTAATGTAAAGAACATAAAGGAGATAAAAATGGTTAAAAGAAATTAAAGAGCTCAGATGTTGGAATCTGCTGAGGCAATCTTGATTTTAAAATTTAATCACAATATTTTTTTATATTTATTGTGATAACGATAAGTAGTAATAAGTGTTTTAGGCATTACATATGTCAGAGCAGACAAACCATTATCATAAAGGCAGCTTCAGCAGACCAGTGCCATTTAGCTTTGCAACTGCACTGCTGAAAAGCATACAACATAGCATTAATTATATAAACATTTTTTAATGCCCTTATTGAAAGAACAAGTTGATGAAATCGTTTAAACAAAATCAAATCCAATTAAGATCAGTTTTTGGGGTCTGACACATTTTAATTATTGTGTAATGACACAATATTTGGGATGTACAGACAGACAGACAGATGGTAAGTCCAATATTATTTGCTCTTTAGGCTGAGTGATGTCCCTCAGAACCTTTATTTTAGGCTACTTTATAAAACATGTAGAGACCTGGCTCACAATTTCTTTGGCATATGCTGCCCAGAGTGTACAGGTCCAAATGTTCTGTGATATTTTCTTTGCTTTTATTCCAAGAGCTGATGGAAATTGACATTTAAATAAGGACAGAATTAGCTGACAAAACAGCCATGGAGATCCATACCCGTCTGGTAAGAACGAAACCCTAAGCATATTTCATCACTTTTCAAACCTGATGGCTATTCAGTATGCTCATAAAAAAATAAAATAAAATTATTTAAAAAAAGCTTTAGATGTATTTTGCTCATTCTGTAGAACACTGCCAGCTCTGGTCTCTCTTGCATAGATTAATCTTATGATATTTAAGCTAGAGCAAACACATCAGCTTGCGCCTACTAAGGTTGTCTGTCTCTTGTTTACAGAGAATTTGAAATGTGTTTAGGATCTTTATCATCTTGAAAAGGATGTGTTCTTTCAATATTACATTTTCCCTCCCCTGACAGTGTGATCTTTGCTTTGACATTTGTGTCTAAATTAATTCTTTATTCTCTCAGTGAAACGTTCCCTTTGCCACTTTCTGTAATGCAAACCAAAGACATGGCTGATGCATAGCAAACCCTTAAATATAAATGCCCACAACTTCACCATCTGCCTAAAAGAAACACATCTGAAGAAAGCATTGAACTTAGCAACAGTGTAACATATAGTAATGAGTAAAAAAAAGCGTGTATGCTTAATGTATCGCATACCAGGCAGCGCATTAAAGCATTGCATTTCCCTGTGGTATTCTCATCATTTTACTGATTAAAGCTCTGAAAGTCTTGATCACCTTCATATACTGTACATTTACTTTCTTTAAAGCTGCAGTAGGTAACTTTTGTAAAAAGGTATTTTTTACATTTTTGTTAAAATTGTCACTATGTCCTGACAGCACAATATGAGACAGATGATCTGTATATCAATCTCCTCTGGCTCCCCCCAGTGGTCCTACTGCCATTTGCATAAAAGCACAGCTCCCAGTTAGAAACAACCAATCAGAGCCAGGAGGAATGCCTTGGCAGTGTCAATCACGCTCATGTAAGCGCTGCTCAGACCCCTCCCCTGCATAGCACATACCCTCGTTCAAGTTCAAAATTGCTGGTGTGCTGCAGCTGTGCTAATGTCTGTGCTAGTAGTGCTTTGCTAATGTTTTGAGAACCAAGTTTATAGTCAAAATATGGCCAGGCCATAATCAGTGTAAAGCATATTGTTGACATTTCGCCCTACATTTTTGCCCTGCTTACTAGGTTGCATGTACACAGCAGGCTCTGCTGTAGGTGAGAAGCTGTGGAGGGAGGGCTGTAGCATGGCAGAGATCAAGGGGTAGGGACCTGTAAGGTGTGCTTGTTCAAATTTTCAGACCAAGTCCACGGTTTTCTCAGAACTTTTTACTGCAGCTTTAAGACATTGTTTTTTCTATGTGGTTTTATAATCACTTCTGTCTAGCTTGAGAGACAAAAATATGAAAATGTAGCTTTATTCCTGACAACCAAATTAGAGTCTGAAACATGGGTTTTAGTATGAGCTTATATACCACCCCATAGATGCAACCAAAAACATTCAATATCAAAAGTCAGAAAATCCCCTGATCTAAAACTGTCTGAGGATAATTCTTATAGCTAAAGACTAAGATCATACAACAAACAGGCCCTAAAGATAGCTTTAGCTATGAAGAAGAATTATGAGTTGTAATAAATAGCATGTACTGGATTTACCATTTATAACTTGAAAACTTTTGGCATTTATATGATAACTGCATACAGGTACAAAGGCAGAATCTATCAAGCTTTCTTTTCATTTAACAAACAAATGGACATAGGATCCTTCAAATCATTTCTACATAGTAGCAGTTTCTGCTGCTTGTTACCAGAGTCAACCAATTTTTTAAACTGTCTGATTCCTTATTTTTGTGTCTTTAAAAAATAAGCATGTATCCATTATTCATGGCAAAGTACTGGATGCATAACCATGCACTACATTTCGGCTATAAGTGAAACTCGTGTCATATTGACAAAAACAAATTATCCATCTCAGAGAAATGTATTCATGTTGTCTGCTGTGTTTTGCGTACAAGCCCCAAGTATGACATTGATTAGTGAACTTATACACACAGTTAAGCACAAACTTATCCTTACCTCTGGCAGATTTAGACATAGAAATATTTTAATGAGTGACTGGTAAGAAAATTAGCAAAATCAGTAAACACACCACCTATGGTAAGCACTACAAGGTCACGGTAACAAAACCCCTCCTAGGTATGGATGGTGTTCCTTGGGGAAGAAGACTGAAACTTAGCTTTAGGTAAATATAGTTCAGAGGAACCAGAAAGACATAAAAAGCTGCTTAAAATGAAATTACTTTTAATGAGATGTCAAAACCTGTCTGTGGTTCATTCAGGCTGAGAAAAAGCAGGAGATAGCAAGATTTTCAACAGATAACAGCAAGGCTGTATGTATTACAGCAAGGGAGCCTGTTTTATCCTTTTGAGCTTTCACACTCTGTTACGGAACATGCTGAATTTGGAAATGTTGGCAGGGTTTTGGAAATCTCAGAGTTAAAGTAAGGGATCTACATTCTCAAGACAATACACACAGAGACTGCTGTTTTTGTAATGCTGGGATGCATTATAAAATGTAAACTCTGTAATAATTTTTTGCTTTAAAATAGTAAACTGTTTTATGGCGACTACTCTCTCACATGTCGGCTGTGACGTTGCCTGTGTTCCTAATATACATATTATTAAGAACTCAGGACAAGAAGAGTAAATATTCTTGAATACTGTTCTCATATTTTTTCTTATATGTTTCTCAAAGAACATTTTTAATCTGAAGGTCAAAGCTTTACAAAAAATTTAAATCAAATACAAAACCCTGCTAGGAGCAACTCTAGTTGCTCCTAGCAATTTAATCCCCCAGTGCTTTGACTGAACACAACCTTCAAGTAAATTTGCATCCATTTTAGAAAATCTTCATGTAATTGCCACAAAAAATCTGATAAATGGTTATTTCAACCCCCGGTACAGATGCATGTATTTTTCAATTCAACTTTTGCATGTTATGCAACTGACACCAAGTGTTGACAGTTTAGCTTGGGGCAAAATGACAGCTGACTAGAGTTCATGTCAGCAAACATTTACCACCTGTGAGGCTAGGACTGTATAATACAGTAATGAGTCATGTCTAACAAATAGTTTTCTTTTTTGATTTCAGTCATGTCAGACGTTCACCCTATTCCCTTTCAGTTCTCTTAATGAGAAATATGAATGTATAAAATTATTTCAAACACAAATGGTTGGTTAATTTTTCCAAAGGAACCCAGAATAATTGACTTTTTGTGTAATAATCACCACAAACCCTTTGATGCAGAGTTCCCCACAAACTTGTTGCTGAGCACTTCAGACAAATTGTGCTGCCTTGTGAGATTATTATTTTTGATGTCTCCCATCTGTTTGTGTTAAATATTTGAACCAACAAACCAGAAATTAAAACGACCTGTTCACACATACATACTCTGCTCTGTGTTACATTGATCAATAGAGAGATGTAGAGATGTGTAAGGATGAATGTATTTGAGTTACTGATGCTGAAGTTAAATTTACTGAACGACTTTGAAGTCTGGTTTTCTAATATCGGTTTGATGGATTTTATTATTGCCGTCCAGTTATTCATCAACTTTCAACTGCAAATCCTTAGACACTCCTGCTGACATAAACTACCTGAATGTTGCAGCAATTGAAGATGGATTCAGACCAAAGACTTTTTCAAAGTTCTATTTGCAATGTCAGAGAGTTTCTCTTATTTAGTGTCTGCACTGCAGAAACTGAATCCAGTTTTAAACTGCTTTTCCAGAATATTTTTTTTCTACTTCAAAGTAGGAGCTTTGCTGGTACAAAAGTACCCATCTGCAAAGCAGTCACAAAGCTTGTCCAGACTAGATAGGTGCCAGGTTCTGGTGGAGCATACGAGTATAAACAAGGAACCCATTCAAAAATCAAAATAATCACAATCTAAACAGTTCCTAAAGCTGCTTCACATCAGTCCCAATCTTTCTACATAAGTTGCATGTTATGTGGATCTACAAGCCAGGAAATGAAGAGCATTTTATGAAACATCAAGTCTCATAGGACTTTTGAAGTATATGTGTCCTGATGCACCTGCGTTTTGTACAGTGTGTGTGTTGGGATAAAGGGTGGAGATATACTCAATCCCCTGCGTTGGGACATAGAACATCGCTTTTCATTTGACAGCCGTTTAATTTCTTTTACATATTTACAGAAGCCTCCTACTGCCGACATAATTCTGAAACCCTACTGTGCACTTGGCCCCTTCACCGTCAGCGTGATTCCTCTTCATTAAACTGTTGCCCCTATTAGAACCTTGACACCTAACCCATAACACTAACTTCAAAATCAAACTACATTGGAAATTATATATTCTACTCCTTTTAGAGAACCAGCTTTCTAGACTTGGCTAATTTAAAAGAGATGTTGCCTGAATTAATTACTTAAAATGGCCCACAATGAGGGCTGCACGGTGGCGCAGTTGGTAGCACTGTTGCCTAGCAGCAAGAAGGTCCTGGGTTCGATTCCCGGCCGGGGGTCTTTCTGCATGGAGTTTGCATGTTCTCCCCGTGCATGCGTGGGTTCTCACCGGGTACTCCGGCTTCCTCTCACAGTCCTAAGACATACCTGTTAGGTTAATTGGTCACTCTAAATTGCCCTTAGGTGTATGAATGAGTGTGTGTAGAAAATGACTGACTGACTGGCCCACAATGACGTAAATACAGGGGTTGGACAATGAAACTGAAACACCTGGTTTTAGACCACAATAATTTATTAGTATGGTGTAGGGCCTCCTTTTGCGGCCAATACAGCGTCAATTTGTCTTGGGAATGACATATACAAGTCCTGCACAGTGGTCAGAGGGATTTTAAGCCATTCTTCTTGCAGTATAGTGGCCAGGTCACTACGAGATCCTGGTGGAGGAAAACGTTTCCTGACTCGCTCCTCCAAAACACCCCAAAGTGGCTCAATAATATTTAGATCTGGTGACTGTGCAGGCCATGAGAGATGTTCAACTTCACTTTCATGTTCATCAAACCAATCTTTCACCAGTCTTGCTGTGTGTATTGGTGCAATGTCATCCTGATACACGGCACCACCTTCAGGATACAATGTTTGAACCATTGGAAGCACATGGTCCTCAAGAATGGTTCGGTAGTCCTTGGCAGTGACGTGCCCATCTAGCACAAGTATTGGGCCAAGGGAATGCCATGATATGGCAGCCCAAACCATCACTGATCCACCCCCATGCTTCACTCTGAGCATGCAACAGTCTGGGTGGTATGCTTCTTTGGGGCTTCTCCACACCGTAACTCTCCCGGATGTGGGGAAAACAGTAAAGGTGGACTCATCAGAGAACAATACATGTTTCACATTGTCCACAGCCCAAGATTTGTGCTCCTTGCACCATTGAAACCGACGTTTGGCATTGGCATGAGTGACCAAAGGTTTTGCTATAGCAGCCCGGCCGTGTATATTGACCCTGTGGAGCTCCCGACAGACAGTTCTGGTGGAAACAGGAGAGTTGAGGTGCACATTTAAGTCTGCCGTGATTTGGGCAGCCGTGGTTTTATGTTTTTTGGATACAATCCGGGTTAGCACCCGAACATCCCTTTCAGACAGCTTTCTCTTGCGTCCACAGTTAATCCTATTGGATTTTGTTCGTCCTTCTTGGTGGTATGCTGACATTACCTTGGATACCGTGGCTCTTGATACATCACAAAGACTTGCTGTCTTGGTCACAGATGCGCCAGCAAGACGTGCACCAACAATTAGTCCTCTTTTGAACTCTGGTATGTCACCCATAATGTTGTGTGCATTTCAATATTTGAGCAAAACTGTGCTCTTACCCTGCTAATTGAACCTTCACACTCTGCTCTTACTGCTGCAATGTGCAATCAATGAAGACTGGCTACCAGGCTGGTCCAATTTAGCCATGAAACCTCCCACACTAAAATGACAGGTGTTTCAGTTTCATTGTCCAACCCCTGTACATGTGTTTCGTGGAAAAGAAAAGCCAGATATAGCCTGCAGAACATCTTCTGAGTGGAAACTTTATAATTTTGACGGGGCTACATACTGTAAAATCTTAGACAAGAACCTATTTCCTCTCAGCCATAATGCTAAATTTGGGTCATGAATGGGTCTCCTACCATGACAGACACCCAGAATATACAGCGAATGTTAAAAAGGAGCGGCAGCACATTAAGGTCATGGAGTGACCTATTCAGCCCACAGACCTGCAAAAGATTCAAACACTTTTTCAAAAAACGCAACAAAAGAAAGCCTTTCTCCAGTGTCAGCATGCAGCATAACTTTGTGTCAAATGTAAGGGAAAAATAGGCCCAAGAATAACAATGAGCAGTCTTTCAAATTATACGAGAACCCGATCTGAAATAGTGTTTTAGATACAGTGTTAGCCCTCAGCAAACAAGTATTGCTGTCAAGAAGTCCCTAAATTAATTCTTGATCTAACTGAATCCTGGAAGAACACCAGCTCAGAAAATTTCGAGGATGGTTCTATGTGCAAAAAAATCATTTCAAGAGAAAAAATGTAATGCAAACAATGCAAAACCAATTTAATCTAAAGCCTCACAAAACATCACCTGATGTGCAAACTGAAGTCTTCTTACAGGAAAGCCAAGTAAACAAAACAATATGATGCTGCATCATAATGTAACCAACCTAAATTTCTATAACTTTCCTGAAACAGTTAGAAAATGATACTTCCAGTGAAAAGGAATGATGATAAACTCATCATTATATCTAACTAGTTCAAATACTAACACTCCAGATAAGGAAAAAACTCTAACGGCTATAGGATAATTATACAACACTTTACTTAAACTCACCCTCTTAGACAATAGAAGTGGGTATGGCTTGCCTTATTCTACATAAGAGCAGTAGTGAGTTGTGTAAACTAGTGGATGAGGAATCTCAGTTTGAGATTTCTCTGGGGTGAGCTATTTATTTCGGCTGTATATCTAATGACTCTGTAGCCCTTTGAAGAAGATGGAAGTTTGACAGAGTCGCAGTGTTGTGAGAACACTTTCCCCACAGGAAAAGCTTGTATAGGGTCGGCTTCCCAGCTAGATGCTTCACTGGTTGCTGAGATGAACAGAGTTTTTTCATGCAGGTGGGGAAAAGAGTCTTGACTGAAGTAGTGTTAGATCACAGCACAAAGCAGCTGGTGAACAACAAATGCTCATACATGCAGACAAACACTTTTGTGGCTCAATGGACAATCTGCAGTGACACAAACAATTTGATTTGGGGAAAAAAATTAATTACGTTTTATGGGTTGCAATTTTTATAATACAAAAATATTCAAGCATCACAAAAGGTGAAGGAAAGGCTTTGTAGTACATATGTCTAATTGATATAAGCAGTAGACTCCATTGCCCGGATGCGTTCCACAAAAGGCCAAACATCCCAACACCTTAACAAAAGCAACTTGATCTTTTCAGCATCTTCTAGGCAACATATTTGCTTGAACTCAGAGAAAATGTTTCAAAATTAGGCTGTAAGCAGTAAAACAGTTCACAGAACTACTTGATATTATTGACAGAGCACTGAGAAATTGGATTCAGTCTGAACGTGTCCTTCATTGTGTCCTTCTTGTAGAGGAAAGATTAAAATCCAATTCTGGTCATGATTCAATCATCTCTAACAGTTAAAGCATCACACATTTTTAGTCATAAGAAAGAGCAGCATGTACATATTCATTAAAAACATGAAGCTTACCACTTTAAATATTTTATGGATGAGCTTAGGCTATTTATTTGTTTTTAAATGATTAACTTATGAAAGCCCAAGTTTAGTACTAGTTCAATTCCTCGCCCTTAAATTTCCTTAAGGTAGTTACACCAAGAGGATTAATTGCTGATTGCAAACAATGGATTCACAACTCCTCCTTTGATTTAAATAATATTCAGTGAACTTTTATAACAAAAACATCAATTTAATGTGGATTTCTTGTAATGTCTAGATTACAAGCAATGCGTGAATTGTCTATTAGCAAGTTGCAGAGAAACCATATACTTTTTGTTGCCATCAAGAAGCTTCTGCTGTAATTGCAGATGGATATTTGACCACTTTTCTTATTAGAAATGGTAGCACTCATTTAAATAGGTTTGTATCCTGGCGCAAACTCTCCTTTTAAGCAAGTTCATACATTTTCAATAGAATTTAGGTTGCCAATTCTAATAATTTAACAATATAGTGTCATATTGTGAGTTTATAGCATAAGCAACAGAGCTGATGGTGACTAATACATCATTTTAAAGAGGAATTTATGCTCCAATCTGGATAATGTGCAGCCACACAAGGCGATTAAAAGATGAGCGATATACCTAAAAAGCAGAGCTGTGCAGTACGTGGTATGGGCTTACACCACTAATGTTAAAGCTTGGGCTCAATCGTTAATCTGACTCTTACAATTTCAAAGTGATAACACAACAACTCAAATAAAATGGCCACAGAACAAATTGGAATTCTTTTGTACTGAATATTAGTTTGTTTTAACCTTCCAAAGCGAGAAAGAGACAGACAGAGAATAAACAAGATAAAGGAGTAGGAGCGCAAGAGTTCAAAGGATATACACTGTTCAAATGGGCAAATGGCTAGGATAAAGGTCTTAGAGTGGCAAAGTCTGGGGCAGGTGGGGAAAGGAGGATGAAGTAAAGAAAGGTAGGAAGGGTGATTGAGACGAGAAGATGGGGTCAAGCTGTTTGTGAAAGAGAGGCTACCAGAACAAAAAAGTAAAACAAAAATAATAATTGAAAAATAGTATAGGTAGTAGGATGCTGACAAGAACCAAAAAGAAAAAGTTAGGAGAACAAGCAAGAAGATGCAGTAAATTAAGAAGGAAAGAGATGCAACATATTAAACAGGAATTAAAAAATAGAAATAGCGATAGAGGAGAATTACACCAGAGGCCTGTGATCACGGTGGGATGGTTCATTTTTAGGCTGTTCTCCACAGCATACAGCTTTGCTTCAACAAAGATATCTTGGTTCATCAATTACTTCAACTAATTCCCATTGCCATCTGCTTCACAATATTAAATGCACCTCTGGAGTTGTAAATGAGGTTCAGAAATTTTATGGGGGGGGGGGGGGTGATTTAGAAAACATGAGCATGATTTGCCTAATTGAAGCCCCTAACTGTTCCATAATTTAAGAGCAAAGTCCGAAAGATAATCAGGTAGATTAAGTATGGTCACACCTTTCTCTCTTAGGAATAAGTGGCCTCTTTTCCCCATGTTGATTCATTTTTCCTATAAATGGAGGCCCATTTATGAGGAGTTGCCTATATCATGTAAAAGGCTGTCTTTTTCTAAAGGTAGGAGTCAAAGAACAGGAATGATGCTGTTCTTACCTTCATAAGCCACCTTAAATCCATGAGCGCTTACTGCAAAGTCACTGGTAAGCCTCAATGAAAAAATGGAGTCAGAACTGGTAACAGGCGGAGGGATGGTAAATCCTGTTAACCTGCAGATAAAAGAAGATGATCTTAGTTCTGAATATTTCAGTCCAGTCACATTGTAAACACAATAACTGTCATTACATGTTGATGAAATTCCAGCTTATACCTAACTAGTTTTTAGAAAAATCTAATTACATAACATTTCATAAACCGCTTTTGTGATAAAAACTTAAGGGGGTAAACATATTAATTTTAGAGAAACCTACACGCTAAACCAATGCAATTCCAGAAGCATCTCTACCTCAAAGGATTGCTCCTTGAGATTACATGTAAAACATCAGATTTAGAGTGCTTTGCAGTTTTCATACCACCTTAACTTCGTCACATTTTGTCATGCTTCAGTCGCAAACCTCAACATATTTTATGGTGATTTTATGTGACAGACCCAAATTAGCACTTAATTGCTAAGTGGAAGGAAAATGATAATTGGTTTTCAAGTTGTTTTTTTTGCCGACACTGCGCACCACCCAGATTACACTACTCCCATTATGAAACATGGTGGTGGCAGCATCATGCTCAAGGGGCTGCTTTACTTCAGCAGATACAGGGAAGGTGGTTGGTGTTGATGTGAAGGTAGATTGAGCTAAATAAAGGGTAAATCTGGAGGCAAACCTGTTAAAGATTGCAAAAGTGTAAGTTTACTTTCAAGTAGGACAACACCAAACATACAACCAGACTACATTTAAACTACTAAGATAGAAGCATACTCATAGTCAAGCAAAAATTTAAGACCTAAATCCAAATGAAAATCTGTTACAAGATGAGGCTGATGTCCATAGACACGTGCTATCCAATCTGACTGAGCTTGAGCTATTTAGCAACAAAGACTCAGACACATATCAACCACCAGATTTGCATTGGTGGTAGAGGCATACGCTCAAAAACTTGCAGTAGCAATTTCTGTACAGGTGGTTCTAAAAGGTATTAAGGGGTTTGGGCAGTG
>JAHHUM010002284.1:0-13332 GCA_036173005.1 Crenichthys baileyi
TGGGTTTTTTTTCTAAAAAATGTAAGCCTTGTGGTTTTTACCTGAAAGCTTTTTTTTTCCTTCACGGCCTAAATTTGGAGTTGAATTTTGGGCCCCCTGTGGAAACCAATAATATTGACTTG
Source organism: Crenichthys baileyi (assembly GCA_036173005.1). Classification (NCBI taxonomy): domain Eukaryota; kingdom Metazoa; phylum Chordata; class Actinopteri; order Cyprinodontiformes; family Goodeidae; genus Crenichthys; species Crenichthys baileyi. Next base: position 123 of record JAHHUM010002284.1, read on the forward strand.
GGGAAAAAGCTTTTTTCTCATCTTGCTGTTGAACAGGGAAACAAACGGAACAGAAAACATTCATCCTCTGTTTGAATTCTCAAACTGAACAAGTAAAGCTGATAAGTGGCTTTGGATTTACATAGCACCTTTTAAGACCTGCTAGTAATAATGTGAATTATTGAATATATTTTGAGCAAGAAACAAGGATAACTGTAAGGCTAGTTCATTAAAAATATCCAAAAAGACATGATACCTAAAACTGTCCATGAAAACAGTGTTGAGTTTCCACATAGAAGGAATTTTTGTTCTATGCTAAAAGCAAAGAATAATCTGCTGGTGATCAGAGAGTCTGGTAGTTATAAAAGCTTAGCCCCCCTTTACAGCTGATCATCCCGTTTCCACGGTCTATGCCTAATGTGACGGGACTACTGCAAATTAGGATATTGCCATTTCAGTGCCAAAGTAACAATCACACTGCTATGTTGTTAGCACACACTACACAGGTTTTTCCTTGTTTTACTTGGAATTGTTTTAGAAACTGGGGTCTCGTTCTGAGGCTTTCCCCCTCATTGTTGTGCCTGCAGAAATTCTACACCCAGAAAACACCCATGGTAGGGAGATGGTTGTTTTGAGATTACCCTGGACCTTCAGCAGTGGAGGTTTGTAGTGGAGAAGTGCTAACTATTGGAGACTAGATTAGTATTCCACACATTCTGTATCAGTTGTGCTAGTTTAAACGTTAGCCTGTTACACTCAATATAGTCCACTGACTTAAAGTCTGGAATAATTGGTGTTGATTCCAATCAAGTAAAATGCATAGTGGTGCAGCTAGCATTGTTGCCTTGCAGCATGAACATTCTGGACCATTTTCTAGGAGCTTGCATGTTCATCCAATGCATAAATTAGTTCTCTTTGTGTTCTCTCACTTTGTCCCACAGTCTAAAAACATGCATGTTAAGTTATTTGCTATGGGTGTGTGTGCATAGTTGTTTGGCCTGTGTGTCTCGGTTTTGCCCTGTGATGGACTAGCGACCTGCCCAGTGAGTTCCCTGCCTCTAGTTTAATGTCTGTTGGATGTATAAATATTACTGTGCTTACATTCTACTACCAAAATTTGTGGAAATGTGTAAGGTTAACAGATTTCAATAAACTGTGGACTTCTACATTCATGCTGTTTAGTACCAACGAAAGAAAGTACACCAATCAAAACCATTTGGTGCTTTAAAAAGATAATGTATGAGTATCTTCGTGTTTATGTTCTAAGTTAAAAATAAAACTAACCAAATAATGCTTATCAACAGAATTTAAGAGGAAATAAGACACAATTTGAAGTGATTTTACTTGTCATAGAGTGTAACCACTGTGAATGTTTCAGGGGTTTTAAATCACTTTGTATTTCTGATCAGAGCTCCCTCTTGTCCCTCCCCTCAATTTTAGGGAGACATTTCTTCAACTTTTAAGTCACTTTACTTATGTCGGAGACTGTAATCGCTTTGAAAAGGTTCAATTTCTTTGAGCTTTGTCTTCTGCTGCAGGAGTTGTTGATGTGTCTGCTTATGTGTATGCCCTTAAAAGCATCATCAGGCAGTTCTGTTTCCTAAAATTCTGAACATAACATAGATGTACACTCAGATATTGAACGCAAAAGTTCCACAGTGTGATGACAATGCTACCTCTTTGTGTTTGGTATTATTCTCCTTTTGATGAGAGGCTGATCCGCAGGATTTTCCCCTTCCTGTAGGAGAGATGCTTCAGAGGAAGCCTCCACCTCATTGTCTGTACACGTACAAATACACAAAACAAGCAGGATGACAGATGTTGCAACCAATAGTAACAGTGAAAAACTTTAACCAAATAAAAAACCTTTGTCAGAGCTCCATATCAGGAAATGATGCAGATATCATTTCAGTTTTTTGGGAATGGCAGTTACACTTAGGTTTTTCCTAGAAAACTGAATTCACCCTTAACAACTGGGACTGCACATGGTTTCACGTGCTTATTTGACCAAGAATAGCCTCACTCCCAGTGATGACAGGGATAAATCCTCTGCTTATGATCACATCTAATACGCATCAGTGATGTGTTTGTTTTCCAGGGCTTACCCACAGCTCCTTTGTTTGCCAGGACCAGGTCGGTGTGGTCGTTCTTCTTCTTCTTCACTTTCAGGCCAAATATATTCCTCTTTTCCTTCCTGTTAAAGGAAAAGGAAGTTTGTTACTCAATCATCTTTACTTTCAGCATTTTATTTACAACAAAAGCACAAGAAAAGAGCTCAAGCACCTTAGTGAAAATTTTGTCTGAAACTTATATAAGAAATTTACTATATATATGCTTCCAATAGGTAAAATTACCAGGCAGCATAGAATAAATGTTCACTGTTACGCTGATGATACTCAGCTTTACTTATCCATAAATCCTGATGAGCCCAGACATAAAAACTTGGATGACCTTAAATTTTCTGCTTCTAAATTCAGACAAGACAGAAGTCGTCGTCTTTGTACCGGAGTCTTTAAAAAAGAAACTGCTTAGTCAATCACTTAACCTGGATGGCATTAAATTGACCTCCAAAAAACCTTGGTGTTATTTTTGACCAGGACATGTCATTTAAATCCCATATTAAACAGGTTTCTAGGATTTCCTTCTTTCACCTCCGGAACATTGCCAAAATTAGAAATATCCTGTCCAGAAGCTGAAAAACTAGTCCATGCATTTGTTACTTCAAGGCTGGACTATTGTAATTCTTTACTATCAGGATGTCCACAAAATGCAGTTAAAAGCCTTCAGCTGATTCAAAATGCTGCAGCAAGAGTTCTGATGAAAATTAAAAAGAGAGCTCATATTTCCCCTACTTTAGCTTCCCTTCATTGGCTCCCTGTTAAATCCAGAGTAGAATTTAAAATTCTCCTTCTCACATATAAAGCCCTTAATGATCTAGCTCCATCATACATCATAGATCTGATTGTTCCATATATTCCTAACAGAGCACTTCGTTCTCAGACTGCAGGTTTACTGGTCGTTCCTAGAGTCTATAGCAGTAGAATGGGAGGCAGATCCTTTAGTTATCAGGCTCCTCTCCTGTGGAACCAGCTCCCAGTTTTAGTCCGTGAGGCAGACACCCTGTCTACTTTTAAGGCTAGGCTTAAAACTTTTCTTTTTGATAAAGCTTATAGTTAGAGCGGCTTAGGTTATCCTAAGCTATCTTCCTTATTTTTTTTACCTCCGTCTTCTTCTCTCCCTGTTGGATGGAGTAAGGGGGAGTCAGGTTTAGCCTAAACCGGCTCAGTTATGGTTGAGGTGCAAACACACCCTCCATTTCTGCTACCTGTATGACCCCCTCTCTTTTCCAATAGTTATATTCAATCTGAAAGAGAGAGGTATCCTAATCGTTGTGGTTTTTAGTATAACAATGGCCATCAGTGGGCTCTAGATTGAAAAACTGTCTATTTTTAAGGCTAGGCTTAAAACTTTCCTGTTTGAGCTATCTCTGTAGTTATCTTGCTATAGGCTTAGGCTGCTGGAGGACATAATGACCACTCTCACCCTCTTCGCTACATTCTCACTCTGCTCTAAAATTTTGCATTATTTGCTGTTATTTCAGCTTTTAACTTTGTTGTCTCTCTTTTCTCTTCCTAGAAGCTACACCTGGCCTGACTCTGTGTTTCAGTGTTTAACCCTTTCTCTCTCCTAGACATAGCTACTGGCTGAGCTTTTACTGTGACTAACTCTATGTGCTCTCTTTCAGACTCTAACCTTGAAAACTGGCTCAGAGTTTATCTGTTCTTTCTTTCTAAATGAAACGACTAAAGGAGCTGCATCCATCAACATTTACTTTTCCTTCCCATAGAAAGTATCTGGATCCGTGCTTCTTTGTTCTCTTTGTGTCTCTGCTCTGTTCTCCAAAACCCCCCAGTCGGTCGTGGCAGATGGCCGCTCACACTGAGCCTGGTTCTGCTGGAGGTTTTCTTCCTGTTAAAAAGGAGTTTTTCCTCTCCACTGTCGCTACATGCATGCTCAGTATGAGGGATTGCTGCAAAGTCAACGCCAGTGACTGTCCACTGTCTCTACCTGCTCATCCGGGAGGAGTGACTGCTACAAATCTCTGACTCGATGCAATCTGTTGGGTTTCCTTAGATAGAAAAACTTTTTATCCAATTTGAATAAATAACTGAATCTGACCCCGCACTGTTCAATGGTTAGGATTAATCGGAATGTATGTACCCGAGTTTTGTGAAGTGCCTTGAGACGACGTGTTGTGAATTGGCGCTATATAAATAAACTGAATTGAATTGAATTGAAATTATATAAGAATGAATCTGAATGAATGAATTATATAAGAATCCAATCTGTGTGTAACTGAATATTCTCATTATAAACCAGTAATGACAATTAAAATATAAAATGTTACATTTTAATAAGAGCAAGTTTGTTATTTTGTTGCCGAAATGGTTGACTAGAAATTTAAATTTGGTTTGATTTTCTTTTCATGTTTTGATTAGTCCAGAGAAAATCACCATCAGCAAAGAAAAATTAAAAAACAATTGCCTGTTTGCCTGTAGGTTCCTAATTCTGTGACCATATAGGAGGGACTGTTTCTTCTGTACATCTTTAAGGTGTTGTCCCACATGTTTTCTCTTCCACAAAACAAATGTAAATTAACATAGCATAAGAAAAATCTATAATTGTGTTACGTTTAGCTGTGGATAAGAATCTAAAAATTGTGTCACACTTTTTTATCGCATTAGTACGACGCCCCGGAGCTGAGAGGAAAAAATATAGTGTGCGCATGAAATACTAATTCATTCCCACGAAATACTAATTTGTGCGCACGAAATATTCATTTGTGGCCGCGTAATATATATATAGTGTGTGCACGAAATACTAATTCGTTTCTACGAAGTACCCTTTTGTGACCACAACATAGGAATATTGGTGCTGGGGTGCGCTAACCTAACGTTACAATATGTTGAGGTTTGTGGTTGCAACGTGTGAAAATATTAAAGTTATGCGTCTTTCTTGATCCCTGACCTGTCTGATGCGTTCCTTGGTCTTCCTAATACGAAAAGTTCATAGGTATAACGTTCGCACGAATTACCCTAATACTTAATGGGAACGAATTAATATACGTTATATATTTTTCGTGCCCACGAATAAGGACTTCATCAGCACAAATTAGTATTTCGTGCGCACGCTATATATATTTATTTTTTACCCATGTCAGTTCCTGGGCGCCGTACATTAGGGTTAGGGTTAAAAAACAAAAACAAAAAAAAAGTAAAATTTCTTCCAAATGGTTGTTTGGAAGAACAACCATTTGGAACAACCACAAATAAGGAAAACAGTTTGTATTTATATAAAATTCTTGCATTTTTTTTTATCTTATAAACATAAATCCAACAGATGAATTGGATAATTTCTCATAATCCAACATCTTCCTGCATCTTTGCCAACATATCTTTCATTTCATCACAAATGCTGATAAATTAAAGCAATCAGTTACCTGAGAAAAGAGATACAAACTCCAAGGACTCACCTCTGCTGAGATGCAGGACTGTCTAATGGATCCATTATGTTTCCACTAGAAAATTCTTTACTTTATGTATACCCTAACTTGACTTCAACTGTTTTTTATCCTAAGATCTACTCTAACCAGTGTTTCCTCCTGAGCAAATCAGAAGTACAACAGAATAGTCTATCTGCTGTCAGTCATTGTGACCTTTGTCCACAGCTGAATCATCTTCCTGGAACTTATTCTTCACCTGACTTCTTTCGCTAGAAGCATCCTTATTTCTCAGACTTCCTGCAGCACTTAACAAATTCTTCGTGTTGCTTCCTAAGCTAAACTAAAACAGATCACTACTGAGCCTTGAATATATTGGCTCTTCCTCACTTGGCTTCACTTTAAGAAAATATTTCTCTGTTTAACCAGCTGTGGTTTCAGTTGATCAGACTCTCACGCATACTGTGTAAGTTTGTAATTGCTGAAAGAGGATCAGCCCTTCTCCTGTTGATCTTTCACAGAGAAGTCTAACACTGTCCAAACAAATGTTTTTTTTTTTATATATTTAATGCATTGAAATTGTTTGTATCTGAATTTATTTACTGCCATGTAAAAAATTTAGGACACCTCATTAAATATTCTGTTTTTTATTAAGAAATGTTTACATATCTATGTCTAATCCCAGTTTTTAATCTCAGCAAAACAAATGGATTAAATTACAAGTAAACACCAAGACACTGTGTTTAAGTCATTAAACAAAAGATACTAGCACAAACATTTTTCAAGACAAAAGAGCATTTTCATTTTACCTCCCTAAAGAAACTATAATATGGTTTTAGAGGATTTTTTCCAGGGTTTTATAAGGTTTTAAATACCTTCTGACAAGGCTGCTTACTGTCACATATAAAAGGTTCTGACATTTTTCAAAGGTTCAGCGTTACTTTATTGATACGTGTAGACATGTTTGTTTTGCAGTGGTTCCAAACATTCATACAAACATTTTAACACCACCAGAAGCATTCAGAACAATAATGCCCGAATTCCTGACAGCACAAACTCAAATGGAACAAATGAATACGGAAAGTTATGTCAAAAGCAATAAAAGGTAATAGAAGAAGGCATAAACAAACTTAAAGGGCTAAAGAGAAATAATTACATGTAAGAATTTGAAATAGACATTGCAGAAACCCGGTTGTAGCAGAATTTACTTGTAAGAAAAATGGGAGAAAATAACCCTAGAATTCTCAAATCCAGTGTCATAGGTAAAGTCATAATTTATCACAAAGCATTAAATACGTCCGTTCTCAGATATTTATATTTTTGGAATGTTATACAAGCATGAATTTGAGACATTAATTGGGAAATATAAAGGCATTTGAATAGATACCAAACAAAGTTTTAAAGGTTAGAATAAAAACTATTTAAATAGAAAATATCAGAAATCTAAAACAGTTTAGTGTAGGACGTAGTGCAGTATGGCTTACATAAAGAAACAAGTTATTGCAACTATCAGTAAGAAGAAGAGCAAATCTCCTACCTTGGTTTTGGATCCATTGTTACATTCAGGTCAGACTATATGAATACTTTCATCACCGCTGCAGAGCTGCACAAAGGAAAATGCTGAAAAGCAGCCAGAGCAGCTGACTGGCTGAATTGTTTGTTCACAGAATGATGATGATGATGATGTAAAACTGAAGGAACATGTGGTTGGTTGACACATGCTCATGTCTTCTTTACAACCTAACAATCGAAGATGTTACCTTTGCATTTTATTTACATATTTCTTTACTTTTCTTGTGTTATTTTCAAAGCTGCTGTTGAAAACATCATTAAACTGGTCATTTCTCATCACAAAGAAAGAAGTGATGAGTGTTTACTGAGACAATATGTTATTAAGTCTTCCAATAACAACAAAGTCCATCAAGTGTCATCTGTTTAACAGACTTAACATGAGTGTTTACCCCTGTGTTCGTGTGTGTGTGTAGGTAGGCTGGTATTCTTGTGACCAGGATGTTTGAAACTGGCAGAGCTAACAACTCCACCCCTGGTAAACAAAGCAGCTTGAAGTTAGCTAGTAGAGATGATTAGCAGACTGATCACAGAAAATGACACTGGAAAATGTTCTCCATATTGGCATTGTGGACATGCAAAAAATTAGATATACAAGTGATTTTGTTCAAAAGCCAAAGCTTTTCCATGTACTGTGAGTTTGTAGTGAAAGTTATTGTATTTGTTTTCTGATCTACTTCATACTAATTTCTATTTTTTAAACATATTTTAATGCATGAGAGCAACCTTGAGAAAAAAGTAAAGCAAAGCTGACTTTGTCTTCACCAGGTTCAAACATGACTTTTATTTAAATGTCTTCAAGCTTAGAATAACTATAATCAAACACACAACAGGCTCAACCATGCCGTTATTTATTCAACACAAATTAATTCACAACAGAAAAGTAGTGTGTGAAAAGGTAATTAGAAAGTAGCATCCCAGTAATGCTTATCAACAGCACTTGATTTATTGCTCATTAGCTAGAGGGAAGGGAGGGAAGGGGGTACCTGTAAATAAGCAGGAGTTCAGGAGTTCAGTTTGCTGGTTTGGTGCATACAGAAGTGTTTTAACACAACGCTAAAGAAAGGCAGAAGCAATGACTTTATGTAAATGACACCTTCAGAAAAGGCCAGCACAAACCAAGCATAGCTGGGTAATAGCCTCTGACTGATCCACAAGGCATGAATTCAACAAGTTCTAGCTTCAGATGCATTAACATAGCTTATGTTACACATGCAAAAATCTATTTTCATGCCTATCTATTGTCTACTTTCCCCTCGGAAGACATTGAAGATAAAACATGCTTTAAGAATTCAAAGCAGAGCAGTTTTTTTCTAACTGGTCTTGCTACCAAAATAAGTCCTTGATACAGCCTACAGCCGTTCCTCAGACTCTGCTCTAAGTAGGGCAGAGAGGACAAATGGCAGCAAAGAAAATGGACATTAAGATAGATATACACAAGTACAGGAAGGTAAGTATTAATTTTCCTCAGACCGTAATGAAGGATCACAGGACATTGTCCTAGGCGACCGTGCTGGGGGTTCGTCTTGTAACCGGTGGGTTGCTGGTTTAAGCCCCTGCTATGTCTGTCTCAGTTGTTGTATCCTTGGGCAAGACACTTCACCCGGCTTGCCTGCTGGTGGTCAGAGGGCTTGGTGGTGCCTGTGTATGGCAGCCTCAGTTCCGTCAGTGCGCCCCAGGGCAGCTGTGGCTACAATGTAGCTTACCACTGTCAGTATGTGAATGTGTGTATGAATGGGTGAATGACTGGGGACTTAATAAAGCACTATACCAATACAAGTCATGTACCATTGTCAATTCAAGGCAAGTTTATTTGTATAGCACATTTCACTAACAAGACAGTTCAAAGTGCTTTAGATGAATTAAATTGGAAAAGAAAACAGTACATTGCAGTGGCATAATAAAGGCAGGTAAAGAAAAGTTGGATCAAAGGCAATTTTAAACCAAATGGATCTTGATTTAAAACAGCTCAGGGTTTCAGCATTTCTACAGTTTTCTGGAGGTTTGTTCCAGATTAGTGGAGCATCGGAACTGATGCTCCCTGTCATACAGATAGAATGAGATGCGCACCTGTGAGATGAAGATGAAGGAGAGTGAGATGAAGGAGAGAGTAAGTCTTCTGAACATCTGTCAACAGATTTGGGTTGCCAGAAAAAATAATAAAAACAGATGAGAATAGAGGATTCTATGTAGGAATATCTAAGGTCTTCTTTGCAGCCAATCACAAACAAAAGCCATGACATATCTCCTATGATAAAACTCCTTGCAACACCGTTTTTGTTGCTCCATCTCTTTTAGTGAGATTATCTGCTGCTGAAGCACAAATCTGATCATGGCCAAGTGAGACCGACAGAAGTGTAGACCGACAGAAGCTCAGAAAGATAGAGGGGAGCTAACCCATTTAAACATTTAAAAACCATCAAAAAAATCTTAAAAGGAATCCTTTAGCTGACTGGAAGCCAGTGCAGAGACGCCAACACAGGACTCATGTGCTCACGCTTCTTCGTGCCTGTAAGCAAACGAGCTGCAGCGTTCTGAACCAACTGAATGGTGATGAATGGAGGCCTGATCGAGCCCACAATATAAGGAGTTGCAATAATCCAAGTGACATGTAATAAAGGCATGAATGGAACGCTCTAGAGCAACATGAGGCAGATAGGGCTTTGCTTTACTAAGCAGATGCAATTGAAAAAAGTTAGATTTAACAACTGAGCTTATTTGCTTGTCAATTTTTTTTTTTTCAGTTTTGGAGTCATTTAGCTTTAGGCAATTTTGTGACATCCAGTCCTTTACTTCCGCAAGACATTAAATCAGAATTTGTACACTGCCTAAAGATAATCGATGAAATGAGATGTTACACTTTCTAAAAATTTACCGAAGGGGCAGCATATACAAAGAAAACAATAAAGCTCCCAAAATAGAAAACTGCGACACTCCACAACTGAGTAAGGCAACATCAGAGGTATAGGGACTAAGATGCACAGAAAAAGACCCACCTTCCAGATAAGATTTAAACCAATGTAAGGCAGTACCTTTAATAGTTCTCGAAACGTGCAAGCAAGATATTATGATTAATAGTGTCAAATGCCGCTGTTAAATCTAAGAGATTAAAACAATAGAGCAGCCAGAATTGACAGTTAACAGAAGATCATTAAAAACTCTTAAAAGTGCAGTTTCAGTGCTGTGACGCAGCCTAAAACAAGATTTAAATTTCTCTAAAATACAATTTGCTTCCAGATGAATTAAAATTTGCTCAAAAACTAACTTTTCCAATATCTATGACAGAAAAGGCAATTTTGAAGTTGGCCTGTAATTTGCCAGGACTTCCAGGTTTGACTTTTTAAGCAACGGCTGAACAGCAGCATGTTTAAAAAAGTTTGGGACACATCCTGAGGACGAGAAATTGATAATCTCTAATAAATGAGGCCCAATCACACCAAAAGCATCTTTGAGCAATTTTGGTGGAAGGCAGTCTAGTGGACAATTAGAGGATCTTAACTTGTGCACAACATCAGACAGATCGAGGGATACAGGTTCAAACATCCCGAAAGAAAAAGAATCAACTGAGTTCATAGAGGGATCAACCTTCAATCTTTAGGAAGCTGTAACACAAAATATGAGTAAATACAGCATTACTTGATTCAACAGGATTCACAAGTATTTAAAACATTGAACAGGACTTGGGGTCTGTTACTATTTGTAGAAATCAAGCTTGTCGTATATTCAGGTTTTGCACACTTTACTGTTCTCTGATAATTAGTCAAGCAGTTTCTTATAATGTCCGGAGAAACATGAAGTTTGTGCTTTTTCCTCTACCTCTTTGCCCGTCTGCAGTCTCGCCTAAGCGCACGAATGAAGCCATTTAACCATGGCTCAGATTAGGAGGGGGTGGGGCTCAGCGGCTTTTGTAAGATGTTGGTTTAGTAGCAGAGCCTGAGCCATAGGGGGTGTTGAATGGAGAAGATGTCAGAGCCATTTGGCTCCCAATCTTAAAAACTTCTTTCATGTTGTCAGTGAAATCCAGTAAAGCAAATACCGGGCTCAATGGAGAGAGGGTAGAGTTCTGTGTGGTCTGGGTTGGGGTTTGGGGGGAGGGGGGTTTAACAGGGGGGTCCACTTCTGTGGAATTCGGCGGGAAGACTTTTTGTGATAAACTTTCTCTCTCAGCCAGCTGCCTGGTTATGTCCATCTCGGCTGGAGCTAGTAGCACATGCTTTTTTCACCCATTTATTAATCATCAGAAGTCTCAAAAAAATCTCATCTCCACAGAAGATCGGTGCAAAGGGTTCACTGAGAAACACCTTGATATTGAGACCTCCAACTCTATTCAGCAGATGCTTGACATCCTCCTTCAATACTTCTGATTTTTCTTAGCTACGTCATCCATGGCTCCAAAGTGTATGATAAGGTTTTCGAGGGTCAGGCGCTCTTCTGTGATTGCCAGAATATTCGGACATGTTACTGGTACCAATCATAACTTCTGTGTTTTTCTTGTTGCAGAAGCTTTTCATCCCATCCACAGCTGTGTTGCTGATTATTAGGGTCTGTGGCCCGGTGGGGCACTCTTTCTCTGGCAGCTTAGGAGAAGACTGTTTAGAATGAAGATTGTTCTCAAACCTTTTATTGTTCTAAGAAAATGGATCATTTCCCTGGTTTTCATTCTGTAGTGGGGCAAATCTGTTTTGGAGGGGAATTCTATTGTAAGGTGTTTTATCATATTAAAATGAAAATTATTCAGTACTTAGCATACCAAAACAAAGCGACACATTTATTTTTCACAGACTGTAGGCACATTTCAGTGAACATCATCACACTTCCAACATTCGCTTTTTGAATTAGGGAATTATTTTCTTTCAACCTGCTGTATCCACCACTTGGCAGCAAACCAATCTCAAATCAAAGTCAGTTTAATGGTGTTTTCATGTGCATCTTCAGTTTCTGATCTTCTGTTGCCTATCATGAAGGTCTACCTGAGACATCAAATGGACATTCAACCTCATGTGAAGGCTGAATTCATCTGTCTTCACTTTACACAGTCTGCTCCTTTGCTGTTGTGAAACTCTGCTGAACTGGCCTTTACTTTTTACTGTTTTACATCATCAGCCACCATCTTGTTTTCTTCACACTTGAAAGGTTGGCCACTTGTAAATATCTGAAAATAGTTGTAGTGAGAAAACTAATAAGAGTAACATAAAACACAGAAGTCTTGAGTCAGTTGTATGTCAGACTTACATCTACCTTCTTTAGCTCAAATAGATAGAATGGTTTTCAGGTACAAGGTAAAAATGTGGAGTTCAGTTTCTAAATCATCAGATCAAAGACACGTTTTCTTTTTGGATTTAATTGTAGTTTTCCAACTACAAACAGTCATTCAGTGCTTTGTTATCCGATTTCTCGATCCAGCTGGTTGATCTCATCTGAGGAGAATGTGGGTCAGATATTCCTCCCATTCTGAAACTCTGTTAAAGTCACCGTCGAATGTATGGTCCCACTCTGATATCTGCAGTCTTACTTTTTTACGCTATTAAGAGTCCTAGTGATTTCAGACTAGTGGTGTTGACAAAGTAATAATAGTAATAAAAAGTAAATAACATATAATGAGTACTCAGTGACCACTGGAAATCCAGAAAAGACCAGCACTAATAACTGAGCAGTGTTAAGAGCTTGTTCTCCTCATAGGGGTTTGGAAGCTAAAATATTAATGCTAAGACACAAAGGAAATGCACATTGCCTAACACATCAGGCTGGCAAGGTCTCTCAGTATTTGACATTACCCGCTTTTCCATTATTTGTGGAAAGCCATGGGCTTTTGAAATGCACATCTTGCTTTCCCATGGCATTTACAGGTAAGAGGTCCTAGTCTGGGGTAGGTCTTCCCAGATTTCCCTGGTATTGTTAAATGGGTGGGGTTGTGTGCAGCTAGGTGTTGCACCACCAGCAGCTGTAACAGCAGAGGTGAGGGTACCAATTTATCATTTTTAACAAGGATTTGTTACACAACAGTAATTTTAAGATGTTTTTAAGTGAAAATGTAGAACTTCATCTGTGCAGTCAGTTCATCAAGAGTAAGCCTACTTTGATTTGTGTCTTAGGAGTTTTCGGAGCAGGATTGCTCCACTTACAGGACTGGCTGGCTGCTAATCTAGGCTAAGCTCCTTTAGG
>JAHHUM010002285.1:0-12737 GCA_036173005.1 Crenichthys baileyi
TTCAGCATTAGCTCTAAGCCAATCAGATTTTAGCACTATGAACTTTCTTCTTTTAGTTTAGTCACACGTCCTGAGAGGAAACCACCTAATCAGTCACATTGTGCAATGATCTGGCCCTTTCTGAGACAACTTCAATGTTCACTCAGAGAAAGCTATTCAAAGCTATTCAGTATTATCGTCTGGTTTTGACTATTAAAAAAAACTGTTTAAAGGCTGAACAAAAAACATATAATAAATCCTGCCTGCTGTAAATTCATGGTAAAAAGAGGGTTGATATAAATTTTATTTGAAACATGAATTAGGCCACAGGTTCTAGTTTAACCTTTTAAACATTTTGCAACTCCATGTTTCTGTCTTTTAATGTCACCCTTTAGAACAAATTAAGTGCACTAAATAAAAACTGTTATGTTCATCATTCACAAGTTAATTAGTCTTCATTGCGAATGTAAAAAGAAAATGTTAAAACTATTGGTAATTGAAAAACAAATCGTGAGGATGAGTTATTTTAATGACATACAACATTTATTGTATTTATTTAATGGGATTTCTATAATTCCATATCACTCATCTACCCTCACAAAGTGATGTAAAATCCGTACGGGGTCAAATTAATGAAATGTAAACAAGGTGAAGAAGAACTGAAAACTGATCCTGCAGCTCGAAGGTTTTCATATAAGTTTGTCTGTAAATCTGTCGTCAGTCCAGCTTGCATAGTTTCAGTTTCTAGATGAGAGATTAGTTAAGCATGTTAAGGCAGCCTTCGGAAAGTGAAAAGAGATTCCTGTTCAGGACTGGGTTTGATTCACGTTGATAAACATCCGGATAGAAAGTTATATTTATTTATGGTTCTGTTCTTTTGATATGTTGACTTAGATTAATCGTCTGCACTCTTAGCTGCATGAAGCATATGGAGGACAAACGTGCGAGGTCTAAGTGGTGAACTAACCTTTATTGCTGGTATTGATTTTCAATTGAGCTGGGTTACAGGGGCCATTGTCTTCAGTTAAAGCACCCCACAGAGTAAATCACATAAGATTTGACCTATAACCTCCCAAGCTTCTGTGCCCTTATGCTCGCTGTTTAAACTGCCAGTTCACGCTGGGTACAAATTAAAAGACTGTATCAGAAACGTGTTCATTTCTTTGTTGAAAAAATGATTCGAAGCACAAAGTCTGATAATGAAGTCATAATCTTTTATTGTGTGCAATTTCAAGTGCATTCATTTTACATTAACTGAACATTTTTACAGGATATTTAATAACTTAAAAACAACACATATTTTAATCAATGCACACAAGAACAATCAGCATGTTACAATTTATAATTAGGGTTCAACTCAGTAGATGATCCTACTTGTTTTACCTTTTATTCTTTTACACTTTTTTAATGCAAATAATAATATATTTCTGTTAAACACTCTGCATTGGAGCGTTTATAGGCATGGAGTGTTGAAAAGATTTGCCATTCTTTCTATTTTTACCCCACAAAAAGATTTCAATTATTTTTTTTTGGGATAATATTTACATATGTTTTTTAAATCTGGATTTTGCACAATTATTCATAGGGAATAATGATAACAACAGGCCAGAAGGATCCTTTTCTTTGAATTCTAATTTCAGAATGTTTTTGTCTTTTTCTGTTGGACCTCATCTGTTCATGCTGAGTCCATTTTCCCCCAAACTCTAAACAAATGTTCTTTTAATCACAACATGCGGGTCTGTTAAGTAGAATGTGTGTGTGTCAGACGGGGTGCGGCCCCAGTCTAAGCACAGAGAAAGCCCTGCGATGTTTGCGCAGCAGCAGTCGGATCTTATCGTCATCCGAGTCGGGGTCCAGGGGCTTGTTGTACTCCTCGTCCTCCACCTCGTTCTCCGAGGCCTCCCCACCTTGCCCTGCATGGCTGGCCTGCGTGGAGCTGGGCTCTGAGGCGCTCTTCTTCCTCCACTTAGTGCGTCGGTTCTGAAACCACACCTGACACACAGACAGGCTTATTTTACTGTGCACTCTGCAGGTAATCTGGATCCAAGTGTTGCTCAACAGGTGCACATTTTTCAAAGACATGAGAGTAATGGAATTCACTTATGGCCTTAGATAGGCCTATTGCTTCCTTTTCTCATCACTGCCTCATTGCAAAACTCACAGGAAAATTCCCACATCTGTAAAAGATTCATAAAGAAAACTATGCCCTAAAGATTAGAGCGATGACACAGAAGCCTTCCAACCTCAATGTCTCACTGAAGATAAAGGTTGGTCAGGTATTATAAGGGTTTGAGTGCTGTAATTCTAAAAGCGAGTTTTCCTCTGACTCTTGAGAATGGTATAAATAAATACCGCTTCTTCCATAGTGGAAACTGGGAAGCTGGTGCCTATCTCCAGCAGTCTATGGGTGGGAGGCGGGGTACACCCTGGACAGATCGCCAGTCCATTGCAAGGCAACACACAAAAAACCATGCACACACTCATTCACACACCTAAGGGCAATTTAGAGAGACCAGTTAACCTAACAGGCATGTCTTTGGACTGTGGGAGAAAGCCGGAGTACCTGGTGAGAACCCACGCATGCAAACTCCATGCAGTGAGACAAAAAGCTAAAGAAAACTAGTCTGGAGCAAAACTGGCCCTTTTTTGTCTCCAAGCACTCTTGGAGCCCCCTGACAGAGTGGCCCCCTGGGCAGTGAGCCATAGCACCCACATGAAAAATGATCACTGATCAGCATTGACAACAAAATACATTATATAATAAAACTCACCTTAACTTGTGACTCAGTCATTCCCAGAGAATAAGCCAGTCTAGCCCTCTCTGGCCCGGCCAAGTACTTCGTCTGCTCGAAGGTTTTCTCCAGAGCAAATATCTGGTGTCCACTAAATGTTGGTCTGGTGTGTTTCTTCCTGCTGGGCATTTCTCCAAGTGGACCACTGCCTAAAAAAAAGGAAAAAATTAATGCTGGGGGCTTATTGTTTTATTAATTTGGCCAAAAGTGTTGTTCTATTCAGATGAATGCAAAATAGAGGGTGGTAATCCAGTTTATATTTCTTTAGACGAAGAGATGTTCATTTTTTAATTTGATGCTATTTTAATAAAATAGCAACATTGCAACTAAACATCTTATTAAAAACATTTTCAAGTGAAGCGTTGTTATATCCCTCTTAAATCTGATTGATCTCCACAGTATAAACCTGGTGGTTTTCTCTTGTTGAGTCCTGGTAACCTCCAGAAAGTTGCTGTGCATCGAAGAGGTTGATGCTGAAACCCTCTGCAGACTCACCGCTGGTGCACTGCTGTCTTCCTCTCCAGTCACAGCTGCTCTCTGCCCAGCAGCTCATACTACGTCCCTTCATCGGGCACTCTGCAGCGCTTTTGGAGAAGCCCCCCAGCGAGGAGTTGTAGTCTCGGTTGTAGCACATGGATGTACTGGTTACGGAGGGACCGAACCCTCCCATGGGGGAGTATCCAGACAGCAGGGTGGTAGTGCCGGTTGAGCCGACCCCCACCATGGATCGGCTCAGGATGTCACTGATGCCGTGGGGCGTCCCCGGCTGCAGCTGGGTGTTAAGGCCGGGGTTGAGTTTGTAGAAAGAATTGGGTACTGAGTATTGGCACACTGGTGCCTTCAGGTCTGTGGGGAACTGGTTCAGGCTGTTGTTGAAGAGGAAAGACCCCTGGATGCTCGGATCCATGGAAAGTTCTCCAAATCTTTTTCCAAGTGTTAGGAACACATCCAATTAGATCCAAGCTGGGAAAGGTCTCTGGTGGCCACAAGGAACTTTTTGACAGCCACAAGCGGAGTATTCTGGACCACAACTAGATTCCTAAAGAATTAGTCTGCTAATGATAGTCCTAACTTGGAGTCTTTCAAAGGTGCTTGAAAATGCACCATGCAACACCCATCCACAGTTTTGCATGGGATAGCTCCATATCTGAAGTCTTGGCTGAGCCCTCTGGAAACAGACCTCAGTTATGTCCTACAGATGCATGCCTCCTGCAGACTCTCTCCTTAGAAACCATAAATACGCAGAATGTGGAAACAGAGTGGCACCTTCATAAAGATGGCCCACATTAGAATGCAGCATGGGATTGGCCTGGATCTCGCAGCTAAAATGCCCTTCTATTGGCTCTGCGGTGAGGGCCGAGCCTTTTATTGGACGGGAGCAGATTAATAGTTTTTTGAACAGATGGAGTGGGAACAAGTAGATTTTTTGATTGCCTGCCATGTCTGACCAAATGTGATGCTGCTGGAGCAAGCAGAGGGGGGTGGGGTGGGGGCTGTCCTATCCTGGTTTGGATGAAAATACGTAATCATACATTTTTTGAATTATTTAATATGTCAGCTCTTTTCAGAAGTGTAAACACACTCATCGGCATGAATGTCATATTTATTTTGGGCATTTAGGACTGGGCAAAAAATTATCCATCTGGCTCAAATATATATACATTTACAATAATATTTAGTTAAATCCCTATATGCAATTTTCTCTTCTTCGTCACAATCAAGCTTCTGACCTAATTCTGAATATTTCATCCCTCCCCTTTCAAGTGGTAGAGCTCATTATATTGATTTGTTTCTTGGCAGACCCAAATCTTAGGCCTGGTCCTTACATTTTCAGCAGGGTTGATGTTGGGGCCGTTTCAGGTGCCTAATATCACCTTGCTTTATGAATGCCCAAACCAGTTTTTAGACGTGCTTGGGTTCATGTTCCTTGCTGAAGTACCAGTGTTTTTTCCGAGCTTTAACCATCTTAAGTGTTGATTTGAGGTGAAGTTGAAGAATTTGCAGGGATTGAACGTGTTTATTGTTCAAGGTGCTTTGTACAATGCACTACCACCACCAGCAGTGAAACAGACCCTCAGCATGATGCCACCAGAACAGTGCTTGATGGTTGATACAGTATTGAGGATAGCCCACATTGGGTCCATTCATACATGTTAGTTGGGTAAAACCTAGTTGTCATACAAGGAAAAGAAAGTATGCTCTGCTTTTTATTCCTTTGAGAGAGTGATAAAAACCGTGAAAATCTCGATTTAGAAAGTTCTGAATATCACAGAAAAGCTATTTGAAGGGAGCTGAAACGTTCTTTTTCCTGTTACTCAGAAGCTCTTAAATCAAATTATAAGTAAATAACTCTTCTTTAAACCACTAGGCTTAAAGAAAATGTATTTGCAGATGTTCCTGTGTAAAAATGACAACACACATTACTAACTGTTTGTCTTTCTTACTACATTTTAGACGTTTAATATTCATGTAGGGGGAAAAGGGAACAACTATGTAGAACAAGCAACAGTTTAATTTACTGTCAAAGTATAAAAAAGTCAAATATTGCAAAATGCCATATATAAAACTTTGTTTCATTTACTCTGCAACTGCTTTATAGTACTGCTGGTAAATATCCATCAGATCACATAGCTAAACTGTGTGAAATGACAGCAATCATTTATGGCACCGCCTTTTTTCTAAAAGTTTCAGTTTCATAATGAATTGCAACACGGGAACTTTATATCATTGTTATGGTGATGAGCTACAATGTTCACATGACCCTATTTCCAGTAAATCATGGGATATTGATTCAAGGTTATACCCTTTCATGTTAATAATTCACAATTTGGATAAACACAGTTGTGTTTAGACATTCCTTGCACTGCCTGCAGCAAACATGTTGAGTTTCTGTGTGGATGAATGAGTAAAAATGCAAAATCCAGTCATTGGATTTAAATTTTCTTTTAGGATTGAAACCTACAACCACACATGGGAAGACTGCATCACCTGATTTTACAGTAAGCTGTAGTATAAATTCAGACAGCCAACAGCTGCTATGTATGATGCAGTCAAAAGTTTTTGCAGCAAGTTGAGGGGATTTCTAGGCAAGTCATGTGAATAACGTTCATACTCCAGCAGAAGGCACATACAGACATACAAGTAAATTTCCAAGAGTAATTATATCACATAGCATTTCTTGTAAGAGCCAAGGTCGTTATGTCAGATGATCAGGACTGAGCCAGTCAGACCTGTTTCTGCGCATGCAGAAATCTGTTTCTATTCTATTCTCTTCTATTCTATTCTATTCTATTCTATTCTATTCTATTCTATTCTATTCTATTCACAGAATTGGGACGAAAGTTGCCCCCTTACAGATTTATTTAAGTTTTTCTACTATACCTAAATATTTCAAATCATTGACTGATGATCTGAAACACATATCATTTTAAGATTACCTGAGTAAGTGGAAAAACATTATATTCAATGGAAGGAATCCCTCTCCCTCTTGTCATATGCAGATGTTCCCCTAGGCAGGTTTTAACCCCAAGATGCCTACTGATCTGTGTATCGGTGTAGGCATTTGTGTGCGATTGGGTGAATGTGGCTGCAGTGTAAAACGCTTTAA
This sequence comes from Crenichthys baileyi, assembly GCA_036173005.1. NCBI lineage: Eukaryota > Metazoa > Chordata > Actinopteri > Cyprinodontiformes > Goodeidae > Crenichthys > Crenichthys baileyi. The sequence continues at coordinate 6,379 of JAHHUM010002285.1, forward strand.
GTAGTTGTTATGACTAAAAAAGAGCCATATAAATTCAGTCCTTTTACCATATTAAATAGAAGCATATCATATAATTTCCTATAAAGTGGAATCATTAACCTTTAAACATGTGAGACGTACGTGTAAACCAGTTTTAATTTACCTTCAAAATAAGTTAGAAACAATAGATAGATGTCCTAGTAATTGGCAATAATAGCTGTGGCAAATTCATTACAAACCTTTTTTAAAGATTCTGTCAGAAAGTACAGACAATTTAACCCTTCATCGGGGGAAAAAATGTTGGAACAGATATATCTGAAGTTTTGGGAAATTTCCAGCTTGGTTTGTCCCTCACTCTGTCCTGCCTCTTTCTGTTTTTTTTATGTGAGGCAGAGGGTGTTTTTGTTTATGAAATCACACGTGAGGCTTGGTTTAAAGCCAGAAGCCACCCTCCCACCTCATCATAACTGAACGACAAGGCAGGCGAGAGCACCACTCCTGTGTTTATATATGAAAGATTACTGACTTCTGCTTGAAGATGAAGGGTGGGAACAACAAAAAGGACCCTGGTAAGACTTTGATAACTTGTCTTCATGGTAGATTTGGTATGAGGAATGAAAAACATCTCATTTTGTTTGAAAGAAAAATATTAAAACATGTAATGTGCTTTTAATTTACAAAAGTACAGAAATTCTAAAGTTCAAGCTAAAATTACAAATCAGAAAAAATGTGTTTTGAGTTTAACCAAAAAAAAAAAACTCCAGATTTCCTATTTTTTAGAAAAGGTTTAGTATTATAGTTTCAAAAAAAACCCCTAAATGACAGGAAGACAAAGCAGAAGCACCATAACTGGGCTGTAAAAGAAATGATAAGATGATGATTAGGAATACTTCAAACAACGAGTGTCACTTAAGATGCGAGTCCTGGAGCAATAAACCATGTTGGTTAATGTAAAACTGGGTGTTTGACAGGAAATCATTAGAAGGGGTTAGTTAGGATCCACACTGGGAAATGTGGATCAGTCACACTTAGATCACAGCGGCACAAAAATAGAACTTACCTTCCTTTCAGGGAATATTTAGTGAGTCCACAATAAAAGACGAGGCAAACATTTCTGAGGCAGAAAAGGCCAAGCCAAGCCAAGGCCGAGGTCAGCCTTGCCCCAGCCAAGCCTGACCTCATTGTATTTTAAATCTGTCCCAACAATCAAGCATGCATGGACTCTAGCATTTTTGTTTTAAAACAAAAATGCGCTATTAGGCTGCTGTTTCCTCTGTTTATGATGCGATAAGGAACAACACAGGAGCACTGGAGGTCAAGATAATCTCAGGAAGTTCCAAGTATGCTGTCAGAGAGAGAGAAATGGCACATTAACCTATTTTATTCAGTTTGCATATGAACTTTAGTTAGATTTACCTGGGATTATAATTGAAGTGAAGCCTAAACAGTGAAGCAACAAAATAAGGAAACCAGAATATAAAGAGAATCTGAAAATGTGTTACTTGAGCTTTATTGTTTTATGAAAATCAGCTGCTACTGTAAATCTGCCCAGGCTGCCAGTCTTTTACTGCAAACAAAAGCTAATAATTGAATGGGAAGAATGCCAAACTCTGGCTGGTTCCTTGAAAGCAAAACCATGTATGATTACTAGTTTATTATGTGTTTACAGATTTATGAACAGTTATGGTTGTCAAGCTATAAAATATCTGTTTACTATCCCCGTTGTAACTGCGATCAGCATCTGGACACAGTTAAAATTTTTGTCAAGCTATTGTGTTATACTACAACTTGTGGTTTATATTGTTTTTTGTGCAAATGTGATCAACATGATATGATTATATGCTCATACATTTTGATGGTGCATACTTCCCCAGCAGCTCCAGAGATGAACCACAACTGTGGCAATCGTTGCCTCGGCCCCCTGACCTTTCATACTTGGGCTGTGGGAGACAAGATCCACCTGACTGAGGGCTGTCGACGTGCCGAGAGAAATGAAGACACTTTCAGAGGTGGCGTGGTGTTCAGCAACCGCCCTGTGAGGACCTGCGAGAAGATCCGGGTAATGGTGGAGAGGAAAGTGCCTCATTGGAAAGGAGCCATGCGTGTAGGCTTCACCAACATACCGCCATCAGCCAGATCTTTGCCCCTGCCCTGCTTGGCCATGCCTAACCTCACCAGAACCCAGGGGCACTGGGCCACTCCTGTGCCCGAGTCCTGCTGTGAGGAAGGTTTGGAGCTGGAATTCTGGGTCTCTGCTTGTGCCCACTTATCTGTGAGATTTCACAGCGGCAGGAAGCAAAAACTACCAATAAAAGTGGACCTCAGTCGGCCACTCTGGGCCATGATTGATGTATATGGGCAGACGTGTTCTATCTTCCTCCTAGGTAACTTTAACACACCTACATTTTGTTTGACTTACAGCCGGTTTTTCTTGTTGCTTTGTTTGGAAAACCACTAGCATACACTAAAAATACCAACAATTCTCTGAATGATTTGCTGCTACAGGCTCAAAGAAAAAGGAATGGCTCCTCAAAAAAAGATCCTGCCCTGAACCTGAACCAAACCCTCTCATCAGACGTCCCTGCAGTTTCAATCCTGATTATATGGCACTCAATGAAAACACGTATGACCATATCTCCAGCCTTAGCACTGAAGACCCAGCAGGTATGTCTCCTGCCAACATCATTTGATTTTGTTTTATCCATTAAAGTGGAGGTTGGGTTCAGTCTAATGTCTCACAATTGTAATTTTTCTCCTCTGGTGACAGATGATGGCTGTGTGGTGTGCATGGGGCAAAAGGCTGAAATTACACTGCCCTGTGGGCACCGGTGTCTATGCCCTTGCTGCAGCTTCAGGGTCCAGGAGCAGTTTGGTACCTGCCCGCTGTGTCGACTGGAAATTAACACTTCATCAGTAATGGGAAGGTGACTCTTTGGAGTTGGCTGATCTCTTAACCTGAGGCAGAAGACATAAAATGCAAGCTTCTGAGAGACTGTAACACTACAACATGCACCTACTGAATGTGTCTTGATGCATAAACCTGAAATCGGCGAGTTTTGAAGTAAAACCATAAAGCTTTCTGTATTTAATTTATAAACATAAAGCTTGCACATGACTAAAAGTTCCCAAATGGTTATGTGAAGAAACTTAGTTTTTTATACTATGTATAAACCAAAGGAAAATGTATTTTATTTTACAAAAATTCTCTTTTTTGTATTTGTAAAATCTTACTTGCACTCAGGCTTATTTGCAATCTTATTTCTATAGTAAATATATTATTTCCTTTTTGTAAATCCTTTTCAGAAGAAAAATGTTTATGATTAATGATTTTTTTTTTATTGTATTAATGTTGCAAATTGTGGCCATGAAAATAAACCACATTACATCCCACAAATTTGTACTTTGGTATTCTTATTTCAGCCAAACGTCTGCCAAAAATATCTACATTTTAATCTATTTGATTCCCAATAAAGCAACTCCTTTAAATAATAATCAAAACCTCTATCAATATTGAGTTGCTTCACTCCGATAAGGGAGACAAAATGGCAGATTTGGACACAGAAACCTGTTGCAGAAACGGTTGGAGTCTTCCTAAACAGATGCAAAACTGATAATGCTCAACTTACCAGCGAGTTTATGTGCTCAGTGGTCGTAGGTGTACAGAAGAGAACATACATAACAGTAAAACAGGAGGTAAGGAACATCAAACAACAATCATCAACAAAAAAGAGCTAAAGAAGACTAAGCTTTGAAAATAGAAAAATGTACAGAAATGTGTATTTGACAGAGTTGATGTTGGTATTTCAGAACAAGTTTTTATTCTTTGGTGTTTTTTTTCCATCATAATCGATTAATTCAACACACAGCTGCTCACCTCCTTCCTCATATGGTACTTGGGCTTGCGGAGGTGTGGAGGTGGGGAGCTGGGAGACGGCAGCTGCTGCGGCATCTTGCCGTCTCTGGCTCCACTCGCTCTCTGTGAAAAGTTGTCTGTGGCTTTCTGAAGGAGCAGGTGGTGGATAGAGAAGGGTGTGGGGTGGGCATTGAGAAATGTTTTTGTATGTACTGAGTGTCATATTATTTTGTCAGTATTATAATTATAGTGTGCAAAAGTTTTAGGCAGGTGTGAGAAAATGCTTTAAACAAAGAATGCTTTCAAAAATGGAAGTGTTAATCATTGATTTTCATCAACCAATAAAATGCAGTGAATGACCAAAGAAAAATCTAAATCAAATCAATATTTGGTGTGACCACCCTTTGTCTTCAAAACAGCATCAGTTCTTCTAGCTACACTTGCAGACAGTTTTTGAAGGAACTTGGCTGGTAGGTTGTTCCAAACATCTTGGAGAACTAACCACAGATCTTCTGTGGATGTAGGCTTTCTTACATCCTTCTGTCTCTTCATGTAATCCCAGACACACTCCATGATGTTGAGATCAGGGTTCTTCCTTCCAGTAAATCTTGTTCTTCTTTACACTCCGTAAAACCTTTGCAAAATACTGTATATATTAATGTTGTTGCAGTTGCAGTTGTTGCAGATGCCTGCTCAGCCCAAGCCGGTTCCTACTGGAGGTCTTATCTGGTTAAAAAGGAGTATATCCTTTCCACTGTCATCACGTGCTTGTCCAGGAGGATTGATTGCTACTCAGTGCAGTTGGGTGGCCATTCTTACATAGATAATTTTCAACCAGTCGGCATTGTAAACAGACTTTGACCATCTTAAATTACTGTTAGGATCAGACTAAAGTGCCTATCATTGAATGTAATCTGTCGTTATGACTGGATGAGTACGGAATTGATTTATTATGTATTTTCTTATGCCCTGCGAAGGACTGGCGACCTGTCCAGGGTGAACCCCGCCTCCCGCCCATAGACTGCTGGAGATAGGCACCAGCTTCCCCGCGACCCACTATGGAAGAAGCGGTAGAAAATGACTGACTGTATTTTCTTATCTATGTTTTTATTTAATTACCCTTTTTTAGTATAGTTTGTGTTTTCTTTCCTTGTACTTTATTCATTTTTGTGAGCTGCCTTAACAAGTAAATGTTTTGGCTGAAAATGTCTCTTATCTGCAAACATCAATGAACTGAAGGTATGTGGCAGAGAAGAGGTGAGAAGGGTTAAACACGTTTGGCCCTGACTTTAGGGGGTAAATCCCATAAACTGACATACCACATTGATAAAATAAAAATAAAACTTAAAAGTTAAAATAAAATTAAAAAAAGTTTATTTTATGTTGTGTCTTGATTGTAACTGGGGTATTTATTTATTGCAAAAAAATATCCAGCTATGTTTTCTCTTCTTTAATTCAATTTTATTTCATTGTCTTTAGTTTAGTTTGTTCTTGCGCATTTTTGCCACAGACTGAACATAAAGCATCGACTGTCTTTCCCTCCAAGAAATAACTGGGATCCATGTAATTCATTTAAAAACCACTGAGAGGCAGTGTGGTACTGATTAAGGTCTGAATGTCCATCGGAAAGCTATGAAAGTAACGTAAAGTCTGATATTTTGGGCAAATGCATTTTGTTTCCATGCTTTTTAGCTGCCTACTTCAGGAATTTCTTTGTGGTATTTGAAATATTTTTTAAAAGTAAAGCTCCCTGCAATTTAAGACCACAGATGGAAAGCTGCTTTGGCATTTCTTATTATTTTTGTTCTGACAGGTAAAAAGTAATCTATACAAGAATTACTCATCTGTAAATAGTTGCTTCAGTGAACTCTCTGTCTAAGAGGAATAATTAACACTCACAGTGAAGTTAGTGCATTTGTTTTCATGCTTTTTAACTGCTACTGAGAAGGCATTCTGTCTTCTGTCATTTTCCCCATAATTGAGGCTTCCACTGCAAGTGTCTCGCAGTTTTACATGTATGGGGTATGCAGAAACTGTACAAATCTTTCTTTATAAGTAATTACTACTTATTTGAATGGTCTGATTGGAACAGTTTATGTACAAAGTGGAGTTGCTGGATGTGTGGACGAGCCCCAGAGGAGTGGACAGAGGTGTGACCTTTGGGTCTGATCATGCGGTCTACCTGTTAAATATTTACACTGGAGTGCAGAGCCGAGCTGCCTCTGATTTCCTTGTAAGGAAATTGTGGAATTGCGAATTCACAGATAAACTACTTTTAAGTTATATTTGACCACACAGTTTAGAAGGTCTTCTACTTTTGACTCAGCTGTTGTGTTTTCCTGTTACAGAAATGGTAAGTGAGGACATATTTTAGAGCAAAATGTACTTTTTGTCTAACTGTTTTATGTAATTGCAGAGGAACAGTAAAAGATGACAAGACTTCTCAAACCATGGTTTTCTCACTGAGGTACAAGTACTACTATTGTCGCTTGGACTGACTTGAGTGGTACCAAAAAAATTTTTTTTA
>JAHHUM010002286.1:0-12033 GCA_036173005.1 Crenichthys baileyi
TACCAACACCCCGGGGGAACAGGTTGACTTAGTCCCCGGCCCCAAGCGGACCAAACCCCGGGGTCCGCTGAACAGGGACCGGATGGCCCTAATAAAGGGCCCCCGATTCCATACCCCGGAGCACCCCCCACAAGGCATCACGAGCGACACAGTCGAAACCCTTCTCCAGGCCCAAAAAACACATGAACCCCGGTTGAGCAAACTCCCATGAACCCTCGAGTACCTGTGGGGGTATAGAGCTGGTCCAGTGTTCCACGGGCGGGACGAAAACCACTGCTCCTCCTGAAGCCGAGGTTCGACTATCGGCCGGACTCTCCTCTTCAATACCCTGGCGTAGGCCTTAGCAGAGATGCTGAGGAGTGTGATCCCCCTGTAGTTGGAACACACCCTCCGGTCCCCTTTCTTATGAAGGGGGGGACCACCACCCCGGTCTGCCAGTCCAGGGGGCACTGTCCCTGACCGCCATGCAATGTTGAAGGGGGTTGTCAACCATGACAGCCCCACAACATCCAAAGATTTGAGGTACTCAGGGCGGATCTCTCCCCCCCCCGAAGCCTTGCCACCGCGGAGCTTTTAACCACCCCCCGGTGACTTCAACTTGGGTAATGAAAGAGTTCAACTCCGAGTCCCCAGCCTCTTTTTTCCACCAGGGAATGCGTGATGGCAGGATTGAGGAACCCCTGAAGTACTCCTTCCACCGCCCGATAATGTTCCCAGTCGGGTAAACAGCCTCTCACCCCCACTATAAACAGTGTTGGGCGAACCCACTGCTTCCCCTCCTGAGGCCCCGGACGGTTTGCCAGAATCGCTTCGAGGCTGACCGGTAGTCCTTCTCCATGGCCTCACCGAACTCCTCCCCCCCCGGGGTTTTGCCTCTGCCACAGCCCGGGCCGCAGCACCCTTGGCCTCACGGTACCGTCAGCCGCCTCAGGAGTCCCAAAGCCAACCACAGCTGATAGGACTCTTTTTCAGCTGACAGCATCCCTTACTGCCGGGTGTCCACCCCCGGGTTTGTGGGATTGCCGCTGCGACAGGCACCGCAGACTTGGGGGCCCCCGGTACGGGCGCAGCATTTGGACAATAGATGCGGAAACATGGTCCACTGGGACTCTATGTCTCCAACATCCCCGGAATCTGGTCAAAGCTCTCCCGGAGGTGGGAGTTGAATACATCCCTGGCCGGGGCTCCGCCAGGCGTACCAGCAGACCCTCACTATGCGCTTGGGCCTGCCAAGTCTGTCGGTTTTCTTTCCTCCAGCGGATCCAACTCACCACCAGGTGGTGATCAGTGGATAGCTCGCCCCTCTTTTCCCCCGGGGTCCCCAAAAATGGGGCCAAAGTCTGATGATACGACAACCAAAGTCGATCATTGACCTCCTGCCTAGGGTGCCCGGTGCCAAGTGCAATGAGGGGACACCCTATGCTTGAACATGGTGTTCATTATGGACAATCCGTGACTAGCAAAGAAGTCCAAAAAAAAACACCACTCGGATTTAGACGGGGAGGGCCCTTCCCCCCGATCACGCCTCTCCGGTGTCACTGTTTTTTCCCACGTGGGCGTTTAAGGCCCCCAGCAGGATAATGGAGTCCCCCGGGGGGGGAACTATCCACCACCCCCGACAGGGACACCAAGAAGGCCGGGTACTCCGCACTACCGCTCGGCCCGTAGACCGAAAACGACAGTCAGAGACCTATCCCCGACCCGAAGGGCGCAGGGATGCAACCCTCTCATCCACCGGGGTAAACCCCAAACGGCGGCTGAGTGGGGGGCAACAAGCAAACCCACCCCAGCCCGCCGCCTCTGCCCGTGGGCCACTCCAGAGTAGAAGAGAGTCCAGCCCCTCTCAAGGAGATGGGTTCCAGAGCCTACGCTGTGTATGGAGGCGAGCCCGACTATTTCTAGTCGATATCTCTCGACCTCCCGCACAAGCTCAGGCTCCTTCCCCCCCAGCGAGGTAACATTTCACGTCCCTAGAGCCAGCCTAAGCATCCGGGGATCGGGCCGCTGAGGTCTCCACCTTCGTCCGCCACCCAATCCTCTTTGCATCGGTCCCTCATGGTTCCCCCTGCAGGTGGTGGGCCCATTGGGGGATGGGCCCCGCGTCTTGTTCGGGCTTGGCCCGGGGGGTCCCGCGAGGAGCAACCTGGCCACCAGGCGCTCTCCGGCGAGTCCCGACCCCAGGCCTGGCTCCAGGGTGGGACCCCGGCTCCGCCGTACCGGGCTACGTCACGTGCCTCGATTTCATGGTCCTCATGAAGGATTCTTGAACCGCTCTTTGCCTAACCCATCACCTAGAGCCTGTTTGCCATGGGAGACCCTACCAGGGGCATTTAAGCCCCAGACAACATAGCCTCTAGGATCGTTTGAACACTCAAACCCCTCCACCACATTAAGGTGGTTAAGGTTCTAAAAAATATATTTGATTACTAAAATATCTGACAGCTGCCACACTAATCTAAATAAATGTTATTGACCTTACTCACACTACTTAGAATCTTTTCTGTCTTGTAAGTTATTTTATTTCATCTTTTGCAGCCCTGCAAATAAAAAAAAGATTCAATAATCACTGATCAACAGACAGTTTCACCAGTTGGTCAGGAATTACTTTTTGCTTTTATAAAATCACACATAAAACTCAACAGCAACACTCCAGATTTAGCTCACATTTAAGAGAATAGAGTGTGACCTTCCTATGAACGAGTGGAGTGCTGGCCCTCTGTTTTATGCCAGCTTCGAGGAGTAGATATGATGTAATAATAAAAGTGTTTGACACATGCTAAAATCTTTTGTTAGTTGTTGCTATGCAACTCTGGAGACATGCCTTAAAGCAGTGTCTTTCTGTCTACAGCTTTTTTGTCTAAGCAGTGTCTTTCAGTGTGACCAGAACAATGCAGCTTTCATGGTCCTTCATAATGATTTTATTTAGCAACACATTCACAAGTCAAACATCAACAACCATAAACATAAACTGTATCTGTAGCTTCACTCATGCATGCCAGGTAAGTGAGGCAGACTTTATATGAAAAGCATGTGATGCAGAAAAAAATTGCCACGCCAAGCGGATTCAAAAGTACCCACACATGAATCTCAATTTAAACATGAAATCGCTGAATTAAATGACTGTTCTCTGCTACAACACTCACTTAGCTTTCAGAGAAGCCTTCTTTAGATGTGCCAAATAAGCTGAAAAGGATAAAGAAATGGCTGACTTTTTTCTGCGCTGATATTTAGAGGCAGCATATAGGGTATTACATGTAAATGGTGGGCCATATGCATACAGTAGACATAAAGAGTCTACACATCCCAGTAAAAATGTCAGGTGCATGGGATGTGAGAAAACGAGACCAAGATGAATAATTTTAGAACTTTTTCCACCTTTTTTATGACTTATAACTTGCACAACTTATTTAAAAACAAACAATTTTATTAAGGGGAAAAATAAATACTAAAGTAATTTTGTATAAATGTGCACACTCTTTAAGTAATAGGTACATTTTGAATTTACTACAGCACTCAGTCTCTTTGGGTAGGAGACAACTTGACTTGCCCATATTTATCCAGTCCTGTTTACACAAAATGCTCCAAATCTGTCAGATTGTGATGACATCTCCCAAGAGGACAGCCATTTCCAGATCACCCCAGAGATTTTCGGTCTGATTCATGTATGGGTATGGCTAGGAATTTTATAAACTTTAATATCATTCTGGCGAAGACATTCTTTTGTGGATTAAAATGTATGCTTTGGATTGCTGTCATGCAGAGAACTGAAGTTCCTCTACATTTTCAGCTTTCGTGTAGAATCTTGAAGGTTTTGTGTGAACGTCCACTAGTATTTTGAGCATTACATAACTTCCTTCACATTGACTCAGGCCCCAGTTCTATCTGAAGAAAAAGCAATGCCAAAACAAGTTTTTGCCACCACCGTGCTTTAATGTGGGGACGGTGTTCTCTTGGTAATGTGCAGTGTTGTTGTTGCATCATAAATCAAGCCTTTGATTTATGGGTAAATCAAAGGCACTTTAAATGATGGCAATGACGCACTGATTAATATTTACCATGAGTTTGAATGTGGTGAGTAGCTCTGGACACAGCCACATCCCCAGTTATGGTGGGCACATGTATGAAACCATTGTATTTGTTTATTTTTCAAGCGTAAAACAATTCTTTGTGTTTTTCAATTGAGTTGTACAGTTTACAGGTTCAATCAAAGGTCAAGAGTTCCGAAATTATTTAACATTGGTTTAATTTTTTTGCTTCACAAAAATATGGCATTTTACTGGGGTGTGCAAACCTTTTAAATCGATTTTATGTGTTTGTTTGCTGGTTTGAGGAAGAGTAAAACCACCTACTGCTTCATAATGTATAAATGACTTGAAATTCAAGTTCCTTAAGGGATCAGGAGCGGATTCTTCTTTTATTAGCTAACTCAATTTCTCTATGTGTTTAGGAGCACTTTTGTTTCCACTTAATCCACTTGTGAAGAAAGCTTTCGGTTTCTGTAACAAACACATACAAACACACACATACACACACAAACAAACAAACACACATGCACACACACACGCACACACACACACACTTGTGTTTCCCTGTTTCATTCTCTGTCAACAAATACAGACCCAGCTCTGTAACAACTTACAAGCCACCTCTACACACTTGCTCACACAAACACAAATACACGTGTACACAAATCTGGAACACGGGACAAATCTTTTTATTCTCAGGAGAATGAATTAAACCTTATTTCCAAATGTTCATTTGCATGCACGTACATGTGTGTGTCTGCACAAGCAAATCCATTTGTGTCTATCTCCATTGATCACGTCTCCATTAATTTGTTCCTTTTGTGGCCGAACATGGCCTTCAGACACACCGTGCAGAGTGCCTCTCCAGAAATCCCAGACTTCAATGGAGAGGCTCAATCCACACCTCACTTTATATGCACATACACACTTACATGAACCTAGTAAGACAAAGTGAAACACACAGACAACCTCTCTAATTTATTCCTTCTGAATTGCTTCTCAAACCTCTTTTCAGCAGCAAAGCAAACTTGCACATCTCCTCCATGTTGCACCATTCCTTCACTTTCTCCTTAAAATAAGGCTCGTTCTTCATTTGCTTGCATGTAACATGTTGATGACTGAGATGCTACATATTGGTCACAGCTCAAGCTCAAGGCACCTGAATGACAGGAGTTTCCCCAGTGTACAGTAATTCTTATTGATATTAACAATGATCAATAAAAGCTTCAGTTGGAAAATAAGTAATCCATTATAGTGAGGGAAAACTTGTCTATTTGTAGGAATGACTCTTTCTACGTTTATCTCTTATTAAAACAGTCATAGATCTTCAGGTGCTTGAGAGTTTTTTTAACCACTACCCGACATAAACGTGCCTGTGAATGTTTATGTAGTATTACATCAGTTCCAGAAAATATTTCATCACAGTAAATGGATGACATTAAAATGTGGCAATTTTAAACAACAACAACAATCATTTGATTTCTATCTGACTCATTAATTGACTGGCCAAAAAAAAGCTTTGTAGTGTTCTACAAAATGTCTTCTGGTTAAATGCCTAGAGGAGAGGGGTTATGTTAATTGTGAAACTATGAAGTTTTGTGTTTATCAGTTTTGAAGATTAGATTTAATCTGTGTATTCTTTAAAGTTTCACTTTGTCAGTTGTGGTCAAGCAGCCATTTGTCTTTTATCTATCTTCCTTTTATAAATAGCGTGAGGATGATCTTAATGTATATAAATATGTATACTGATTTATTTTCCTTCAGCAACACCTAAACTTGATACAAACTAGGCATGAACTGGTTTTCTTTATCAAGGTACCTATGTCCTTTATAAAAGCTTGAATGTCATACTCTTTCTCTGGTTTAAGCTAGATTTAATCAAATGCAAGAGAAAGTGCTATAGAAAGACCAGAGTTTTCATTAGGCTGGATGAAGCATAGAGCTTCCTCTCCCCATCAGTTGCAAACTGCTTGTCAGCTGGCTGATAGAAAGGCTCCTGTACTTTCCCCTTGCTTATGCCAACAACAAATTCATCACTTTCTAATGTCAGGTTGAAAAATGTGTCTTGTATAACAAGCTTGTTAACTTGAAAACCACAGCTAAATTTTGCTGGTGTTTATTGCTTAAGTCTATGTATCCACATCCAAATAATACTCCAATGTTATAGATAACATTGTTATGACAGCAATAATCAATATGTTATAGTATTTTAACAACAGAAGAGATAGTTGGGGCTGTTCTGCTTTAAATAAAAGAAATTAGATCTTAATTTTGTGTGTAAAGACTATAAAACAGAGAAATCATCCTACTTTTACTCAAGATACACATACAGTCAGAATCTCATACACTTGATTCATTTGCATATAAATCCTGATGCTGTTTGCTTACATTGGGAATGACACCGGGCTATACAGCAAACCAAGGAGAGGAATGGAATCAATGAACTAAAGTGATGTGACATGTGATATGAAAACTTTAAAATACTCACTCAGCATCCGTGCAACAACAGCAACACATCAGACTCTCCATCTCGCTTATTCTGTGCTGCTGCTCTCATCTCATATATAGAGAGAAACATGCTAATTAGCTCACTGCCCCGCCTCCTGCTCATACTGGGAAGCTTGTTGAGACAATGCCCCCAATAAGCACTTGTTCTAAGACGTTGTCCAAGTGGTCTGCTTGGCTTTTAAAAGTGTAGTTTGAAAGTTAATCTAACCTAATAAAAGTGTGACATCTTTCTGCGCATCCCACCCAGTCGAATCAAGACCCCCAGACCACCTGGGTGTGCTTATGCCCTGTACAGCTTTAATATACGGGAGATCAGAAAGATGTTTTATATACAAAAATTGTTGAGCACCATAAAAATCCTGAAAGTCCTATCCCTAGGGCTTCTTCCAGATTGTCTCGTTACAACAATCTTCAATGTGTTTTATTGGGATTTTATGTGACAAACTTAACAAATCATAGGAGGCAAACACATAGTAGTTGAATAATTCTGAGGTGGAAGAAAAATGGTTGCAATGTTTGATATTTTCACAAATAAAAACTATGATGTCCAATGATATTCAGCCCACCTGAGTCAATGGTTTGCAGAATGAGCTTTTGCTAAAATTACAACTGCAAGTCTGTTGGACTATTTCTGTTTAATTTTTACTATGTCTAGTTTCTAGTGGTCAGAAAGTTTTTAAATACCACACCATTGGTATTCTTATTTTGATCCGTTAAACAAATTTAACGGATCAAAATATGAATACCAATGGTGTGGTTGTAACATGTGGTTGTTACAACCACACCATTAAACCTCTTTTATTTTGATTTGATTTTATAGACTTACACAAAGTTGTGCATAATTGTTAAGTGGAAGGAAAAAGATACATGTTTTTATTTATTTATTGTGATCTGCATATGTATTTTACGGCACCCGGGAACTGACATGGGGGAAAAAAAGATATAGCGTGCGCACGAAATACTAATTTATTTCCCACGAAATACTAATTTGTTCCCACTAAGTACTAATACGTTCCCACAAAATACTAATTTGTGCCCACGAAGTACTGATTCGTTCCCACGCAGTAGGTATCAAGTCACCTGTGTTGCAGGAGATGTGTAACTCGTAAGTGATCGAGCTCAGTGTACGGTGGGTGTGTAAATGTGTATGTGTGCATACATGGGGTGGCGCTGTGTGCTGTCAGACTGGGACCACAAAAAAGAGGGCAGAGAGAGAAGAGTGTGCGTGCAGTTGTGTGTGTTAGCAGTATGCACGACAGGGACCGTGGAGGAAGTTCAGCTGGCCACGGTACATTTAACGTGCAATCAGTGTGCAGTACTGTTATTAAAAACTCAGCAGCTTTAGCAATCCGGACCCTTCATTATTATAGAAGTCTCAGCCCTCGTGACACGGAAGTACAGGGAGTTAACCCCGAAGTGAACAACCATTTCGGCCTTGGAGGAAGCATCCCCCTGTGTTTCCCGACCACGGTCAGGAAACTGAAGCAGGAAGGGTTAACACCTGGCTTTTAATATACTATTTATGACTAATGACTCTACTAATGTGAATTCCTTGTGATGCCAGGCTTTTCAGAATCTCTTTTTAGCTCATCTCCAGCCTAAAATAAAACTCAATCAGACTATCCCTGTCCATCCAATTGTTGTTTTGTTCCTCCGTATTTTTCAGAAAGTGTGCTGTTTTAGTATTTCGTGCACACGTTATACCTATGTCGTGAGAACGAATTAGTATTTCGTGCACACACGGGCAAAAACTAATATTTCGTGGGGACGAATAAGTATTTCGTGCGCATGCTGTATATTATTTTTTTCCCCATGTCAGTTCCCGGGCGTCATGGTATTTATCCTGCTGAGTCAATACTTTGTAGAACCACCCTTCCCTGCAATAACAGCTGCCTTGTAGTGCATTTCTCTATTAGGATTGCACATTAAGAGACAAGATGACTTGTTAAGGCAATTGGTTTTGCTGGATTTTATTAAAGGGGATTCAGAATAAAGGGCATATTTTTTCCCACTTAACAATTTTGCACCACTTTGTGTTTGTCTATCTTACAACGTCTCAACATCATCCCTCATATCTGGTTTTACTTTTTCAATATGGGCTTATCTGCCTTTAGGTTTTCTAAAACTGTTCTTTAAATTTGAAATGGCTGCCTAAAAAAAGTAATGAAAAACTTATTTTCATGTGCGGTTTGTAAAGGACTTTTGTGAAGTCATTTTTTTATCCACGGACAAACACTGAACAGCACATTCACAAAGAAAAATACAGAATTGCTGTCAGATGAGAAAAGTTTTGTGTTGAACATGAAACTCCCAGAAGTGTGTTTTTCTTATCTTAAAAAACGTGAACCTTGAGCTGTCCAGGATATACCACCCCTCTTACCCAATGACCACTGGAAATATGCTACAGCCCCTAAGGACCCTGCACGAATAAATGGGGATAGGCCAGGGGTCTGCAACCTGTGGCTCCAGAGCTGCAAGTGGCTCTTTGGACCTTCCGTGATGGCTCTTAAAAACATTGGCGTGGGCCTGGCACTGGTGTTGTAGGGGTTAAGCGCATGACCCATGTATAGTGGCTATGGTCCTCGAAGCGGCCATCCGGGTTCAAGTACCGGACCTGGAGACCTTTGCTGAATGTCTTCCCCCCCATTTCCTGTCTGCCAACTGTCGGAAAAATAGAAAAAATAAAGGATCTAAACAAAATTTTATTTAGCTGGATTGAGGGTAAAAATGGCTTCTTAGATTGTAAAGGCTGCAGACCACTGGTATAGACAATGGATGGATGGATGGATGGATGGATGGATGGGCGGGTGGGCAGATGGACGAATGAGCGAGTGGGCGGACAGGCGAATGGATTTGACCCCATGTCACCTTTGCATCAGATGTGGTATTTATTTGTATCAATGTTTATAAGGTAACACAAGTCATATAATAAGGTGTATGTCTTGAATTGTGTTTGAAAAATGAAAAAAAGTACTTTAACACCAAATATGCTATTATTTATAAAGAACCTGATCAACCTGAAATACAATAATAGTATTTACATGATACTGTCTGAATTTTATCTTTTAGCTGAAGCTTAAGTTTGCAGAAATGTTACAAATGATCAAAACAATCTCTTTGTAATAGGGTATATTTCAGGAGAAGGGTACACAAAATCTGTGTCATTATTTAGATATACCATGGCACAGTAAAGACAGTCATAAAGACAATTGGATGTCTCCTTAAAATTTATCAAAAGATGAAAACTGGTCAGAAAGGCTGCCAAGAAGGAGCTGCAGGAATGTCCAATAAGTACTGGTTGTGTTCGAAATGTGAAAAATTTGCTGTGTTCTCCATATGTTTTGACTTCAGCACTGGGTTGCAGTATAGAAATGTTTTAATTCAAACGGAAACATCTAGGCCTCCCTCAAATCCCCTAAAACCTTAAAACCTTAGAATGTGCTATAGTCCAATTCACCAGCAAGGACAACAGCACCAATAAATTAATTTGAAGGTTTACCAAAGAAATGGGTTGAGGGCATGGATCTACTGGGTGTGAGGATGGGTCATTTGAGGAGACTTGCTGATAAAGGGTTGGGAGGAGGAGAATCAGCTTGGAGGTGCTGTCTTTAAGAAATTAATTTTCCTAAGGCAACTCAGATGGAACCAGATGGAACCTGGAACAAAAAAGAGTGGATGGAGACAGAGAATGAGACTAGGAAGTAGGGAAAGGGATGAGGGTGATAGGATAAAGAGGAGGAAGAGAGATGAGGTGAGATCTGGTTGATGGAACGGGAAAGTAGGGTTAAAAAAACATGACAGACTTTAAAGACTGGGTGAACTTAATATAAGTAGACTGCTGGGTAATTAAAGGTATGGTTGAGACGTGGCCCTGCTCCCGAACCTAAGTTAACATATTAACTTCATTTAAACCAACTTGATCTTTTGCTTTTCAATTCCAAAAGGTAAGCTGGGTCTAAAAACATCACTGCGCATCAAAGGAACACCATGGTGGTGGCAGCATAATGCCCAAGGGTTAGTTTTTTTCTTCAGATGGAACTAGTTTTATTTTTAACCATCTTGGATAGAAGTTAAAAACCTTTCTGAATACCAGTCAGCTAGAAAGATGAAAAGGACTTTATTTTTCAGCATTACATCGAACCCAAGCATCCAACGAAATCAACAACGAAATCAATCAACAACAGCAAGGATCTGATTGAGTCTTAATTTTGGCCAAAATGTCCAAAATGATCAGGTTGTACACAGAGTACAATCTATTTTAATTAGTACAGGCTTATTCAGTCGTCTTTACGCTCCTGGGTACTTCGTAGTATCATTTTTACTATTTACAACATCCTATAATTGGACTTTACCTTAAATATTCCACTCTTCATACTATTCCCAATATTATGTCACTTGAACCACAGTCTTCACAATCAGACAGAGATGATGCAAGGAAAGGAAAAAGGGGAAGTCAGAGGCAAGTTATTTTGATAAGAGTCACACCTGTTTTCCTGTGCAAGATGTTTCTAAGAGTACTTGGAGAATTGTGAGTAATTATTGCACCAGAGTCTCAGATGCATCGCAGAACACACAGCCAATCAGTAAGCTTTGACTAAAATCATCAGGAAGAGTAATTTTCAAGAAAAAATCAAATTCTTAAGGCTCTAGGGTATGCAGAACAAAGATTATTAAAAAATTAAAGGTTTATTTTGTATTATAATTCAATGTGGCATACACCTTTCTCATTAAACATCAGGCAGTTACTTGTACAGGAAAGCTAACATTACCTAAAAAATTGCACACAATTTTTAAAGAATTTGGCAGCTCTTTTGTGTGGCAGTCATCTTCTTCTATTTGTACTGGCCTGTGGAGTCATCCTTAATGCTGAAAGAAGTAACATATATAAAAACTGATACATTGTTGCTGAACAGATTCAAATAAATACAGCAAGAAGATAGCATATAACATAAAGTGTTTTGATTACAGAGGAATTAAACTTTTCAAAAGCACTCCTGGGCAAATCATGAAAGCATGTAAATGGTTAGGAGCAAATGTCAAAAGAAAGGGAAAGAACACTTGTAGCAAACATAAAAAAAAATATTGAGACAAAAAAATTGAATTGAGATGGTGGTGACAAAAAATTTAAAAAAGAATAAAAGAGCGATGGTCTAAGACAACTAATGAAAGACGAAAAAAGTGAAGACTCAGAGAGTAAATCTAAGTGAGAAGACTTCCGTGAGAAATCCAGGATTCTGCGTGTGTGTGTGCTGGGAGGGAAAAAAGAGCTGCTTTTGTGAAATATTCAGCGTGATAAAAGACTTAGAGAAGCAAAATCCCCTCCCTGGAGAGACAGAAAAGAGAGGAGGAGCTGAGAAGAGGAGGAGAAGGGAGCTGCGATTGAAGTTTTGGATAAGAGTCATAAGGCTGGAGACCGTTTTATCACAGAGGTCTTTGCTGTGAGGCTTTGTGTAGGACTGTGAGGACCTTCTCTATTTTTAACCAAACCCCCCCCCCCCCC
>JAHHUM010002287.1:0-11529 GCA_036173005.1 Crenichthys baileyi
TTCTTTGTTAAATGTTGAAACAATCGGCCTGCAGGATGTATATGAGAGTTTCTTTAGCCTTTTATATTAATATTATTATTATTACATTATAGGTACATCTCAAAAAAAATTAGAAAATCCTAAAAAAGTTCTATATTTTTTGCCACCAATTTCAGAAAGTGAAACTCTTATTATATAAATTAATTACACAGATTGACATATTTCAAGTTTGTATTTCTTATAATTTTGACGATTACAGCTTACAAATAATGAAAACTCAGTTCAGTGTTTTAGAAAATTCAAATATTACATAAGATCAATAAAAAAAGGAAATTTTTAAAACGAAAAGTCAGACTTTTGAAAAGCATGACTATTTCTATGCCCTCAGTACTTGGTTGGGCCTCCTTTTTACATTAATTTCTGAATCAGTGCAGCGTGGCAAGGAGGAGATCAGCCTGTGGTTCTGCTTTGGTGTAATGGAAACCCAGGTTGCTTTAAAAGCAGCCTTCAGGTCAGCTGCATTGTTGGGTCTAGTGTCTCTCATCTTCCTCTTGACAATCCATAGATTCTCTATGGGTTTTAGGTCAGGTCTGTTTGCTGGCCAATCAAGCGCAGAAACACCATGGTAATGGAACCAGCTTTTGGTACCTTTGGCAGCTTGGGTAGGTGCCAAGTCCTCCTGGGAAATGAAATCTGCATGTCCATAAAGCTTGTCAGCAGAAGGAACCACTAAAGTAACCACAGTGGACCAACACCAGCAGGTGGCTAGGAAATCTAAATTATCACTGACTGTGGAAACATCACACTGCACTTCAAGCAACATGAATTTTGCACCTCTCCACTCTAGATGAAATACAAACTTTGCTTTTATCTGAAAAGCTGACTTTTCATCACTGAGTGGTAAAAAGCTGTCCAGTGCTTTTTTTCTTAGCCCAGGTGACATTTCTGACTTTGTCTGTTGTTCAGGAGTGGCTTGACACTAGGAACATGACATTTTTGCCCATATGTAGCATTTGTCTGTGCGAAGTGGCTCTTGATGCACTGACTCCAGACTCAGTCCACTCCTCGTGAAGCTTGCCCAAATTCTTGAATGGATTTTGCTTGGCAATCCTCTAAAAGCTGTAGTTATCTGTCCCTGGTGCACCTTTTCCTACTACACTTTTTCCTTCCACTCAACTTTCTATGAAAATTCTTGGATACAGCACTCTGGCAACAACCATGTTCTTTATCAATGATCTTTTGTGGCTTACCCTCCTTGTGGTGGGTGTCAGTGAGTGTCTGCTGGATGTCAAGTCAGCAGTCTCCTCCATGATTGTGTAGGCCATAATTTGACCATGTCATTTATTGATTAAAAATGTTGTTTTTATTGATCTTTTGTAATATCCAAATTTTCTGAGACACAGAATGTGTAAAGTTATTCCAGATTAATTATGCAGAGGGTAGACTCAGCCTATGGAGACGACCATATACAGTTAATGCCCAGGTGCATTCACCCTTAGCGCACTACAGGAAAATGTTTGAATATTATTTATTTGTTACTTGGATCATAGCATTTTCTTCCTAACCTTACCCATGCTTTTGAATTGCCAAACATACATTAGAATGTCAGACACATCTTCCCTCTCCTGATCCGTATCTGCAGAGAACCTTTCTCTCTCTTTCTCTCTCGTCTGCAGACCACTCCGGCAAATGTTACCTTTTCATATCAGGGCTGGAAAAATAAGCATTTCTTTCCCTCCCCCCTGCAGCACAAGTGGATCTGCAGGCACGATAACCTCCGCCGCTGAACTGCAAATGTCACTTTGGCAAGCCGACCAATCGCAGTTCTTTTTCCTAGTCTGTGTGGCTCTCTTATGGGGTTCGCACCCGTGACACTGAGACTGAGACGATGTGCTCATATGAATGAGAATGAATCGGCGAGGCTCTCAGGTGTGGCCCAGAGAGGCAAACAGAAAGATCATAAAATACCTGGCAAACCAAGAATAACTGCGGCAACACTGAGCTGGATTTAGCTTTTTGAAAGCTAATTAGAACATCAGTCTGAGGTAAATATGACCTCTCAAAATCAGATGTAGGAAAATAAACACTTTGTCTCATCTGGCATTGGGAAGGTTTAAAGGAGAGCAGTGTTCCCTAGGAATGAACTGATTTGAGATTCTGGTTTTTGATAACCTTGAGCTAAAATATTATAGTTTAAAATCTTCTGGTTTTAAATTAACATCACTTAATCCAAAGTATTTTATGCAGAAAAACAGTAGCAATTAGCATTAGATAGATCGATACTGCACTGTTATCTGGTTTTTGTAAGGTTTTCACCCTCTTATACTGATGTCAAGATTCAAGAGTCTTTATTATCATTATGTCACCATAATGACTTTTGCTGAGACACCAACTCTGATTGCTCTTTAGGAGCTATAATATAAGAAGAAATAAAAATAGTACTCAACATATCTTTTTCTGGCCTTACAGCTTTGACTGGCCAAGTATTATTTCTGAGTTGCTGTGAAAGATTGATTTATTTCCTAAGATTTCTGAAAAGGTTTAAATATTTCCAAATGGAGCAATTTCAACGACAAACAGCGACTTTGCTGCACTCCATTCAGCCTTCCTGTTATCAGTTGAAAGTCTTTTTCACTCTTTCTCTCTCTGAGCTTGAATGAACTGCACACATTTCTCGGGATGCCATAAAAAATACAGTTTTCTTGTAATTGTCTTTAAAACTCATATAAAATACAAATTATCCACATTTCTTCTTTATGTTTATTTATTTTTTTTGTTTTCTTTCCCTCCGTTGTTACTGAGGATGTTGCATTAAAATCAACTAAGCCCACCATCATAAAGGTTCTTTTAGCAGTCAGAACTTTGTCAAAAGGTAATTTCTTAAATAACTTATGATCAATGACCAATAGCTTCCATGTCCAGCATGCGTGTTTTACACAAAGAACAGCATAGAATATATCAGAACCATTGTTTTTGTCAACGCTTTCTTTTCAACAGCTTGTGCACACCACCCCTGGGAAAATTGTGCTACTGCACACATGTTGACGGGTAAAGCACCAGACAGCATGCAGTTAGTTTTAAAATAGGTCATTTTGAGCACATATGCGCAGTGTTGGAAAACCAAAACAAACAAAAAAGGGCCATATGACAAAATGTGTAATATAGTTAAGGCACTGTTGTCCATTTTCTTCTTTTAGTGTAGTTTTGGCGGTAAGATAAGATGATGTCTGCCGCCATCTTGCCAAGTATTGGTGTTACCCTAAAAGCATCAGTGAGGTTCATCGCTCTGGTAGCCAAGCCCTGTTTGTGCTTTTTTGCCCGAAGGGAAATGTTCTGTAGATTTTTTCCTTCCTCTGGCCACCATACACAGCAGACTGACGGCTGACAACAGAGGACGGTGTCAGGAAAAGCTTGTACCTGTACACCTTCTAGTGCCATTGTTGCTGCATTGATTGCTTTCTAACATTAACCCACCTTCAAATGTAACTTGGAAGGCTGCTGGCTGTCCTGGCAGCCTTACGCAACCGCCATTACAAAGATGAAGTATGTGGTCAAAGCCTTTAGCAGATTCGAGGCAATCAAGCATATTTTTTCCATCTTTGCCTCAGATCTTGTGTGAGTGCAGTCTGCTCCCTGCTCATCAGCTCGTATCACACACCACACACAGTACTGAAAGAGCAGATCAGGGCAGGGTGTGAATTTGCATGCTAGGTTATGCATTCTTCACAAACAGAAAGATCGGAGATGGAGTCCAGTTGTGATTATAAATTATACCGGTCAAAAGTTTTAGATACACTTTCTCACTTAATGGGACTCTTTATTTTCATGATTATTTACATTGTAAATTGTCACCAAAGGCAACAAAACTATGAACGAACACATGGGATTATGTTGTAAACAAAAAGTGTGAAATCACTCTAAACATTTTTATATTTCAGATTCTTTAAAATTGCCGCCCTTTGCTTTGAATGCTGTTTTGCACCTTTGGCATTCTCTCCCTGAGCGTCATGAGGTGGTCACCTGGAATAGTTTTCCAAAGAGTCTTGAAAGAACTTCGACCAAAAACTTTTGACCGGTATTCTGTCTGTACATATATATCTATATATATGTATATATATATATAGATATATATGTGTGTGTGTGTGTGTGTGTGTGTGCAAGGTTTGGCTGTCTGATGGACTATTTTAAGCGTTGAGAGTATTGATATTTGGACCAGAAAAGTGTCTCTGACTTCACACATGCTTTATTTTTGTTGTCAGTGATCAAAAGGCATATTTTGTGCAACACTGAATTCATTTTGTCTGTTAAATTGACTGGGGCAGCTCATTGGTTCAGCAATGTTTGATAGATTCACTTTTTCACCCTCAGTCTAGTTTCAGGTATTTGTATTGCCTCAGCAGACTATACCTGAAAGCAGAGAACAACAATGAAGGGATGTGAATCCCCCTCTACAATTAATAGCACATGTGGTAAGAATGGGTTAAAAAGCCTTAAAATAAATTATTTTATTGGAGTAGCGTAATCTAACCTTGAGAAATTTTCAAGAAAACATTTATTAGCGCGAAAAAAGTGTGTCAAAAAATAGTTGTTTTGAAGAAACTATTGAAATAATTGTTTGAACTAATAACAAACAGTATAAAAAAAAAAAAAAATTTTTTTTAATTGGGGTATGAATATGATGTAACACAGTGGCCCAATTCTCTTAAGAGACTCTTCGAAAAGGGAAAAACAAGAGGACATGCTGTTCAGGTTCAGAAAATTAACGTTTATCTTCATACCTCAGGAAATGGCTGCAAAAAGTAGCAACTCGGCTTAACCTGTCCAAAGCTACAAGTTAAAACTGGAACTGTGACAAACAATGCTGGACGAAGACCAGGGTTTATCTTTGCTCCACACATAGTGAGGAGGATTGTACAAAAATGTTTAATCTATCGCAAACATAAACATGGGGTTTGCTAAACCCTTATGGGACTTGAAGATTAGTCCCATAAGGTCACTGGTTTACTTCCAAATGTCATAGAGATCATGGTAGTGTGCCATTCATTTCAATTCAATTCAGTTTTATGTATATAGCGCCAATTCACAACACATGTTGTCTCAAGGCACTTCACAAAAGCCAGGTACATACATTCCAATTAATCCTAACCATTGAACAGTGCAGCCAGATTTAGTTATTTATTCAAATTGGATAAAAAGTTTTTCTGTCTAAGGAAACCCAGCAGATTGCATCCAGTCAGAGATTTGTAGCATTCACTCCTCCCGGATGAGCACGTAGAGACAGTGGACAGTCACTGGCGTAGACTTTGCAGCAATCCCTCATACTGAGCATGCATGTAGCGACAGTGGAGAGGAAAAACTCCCTTTTAACAGGAAGAAACCTCCAGCAGAACCAGAACCAGGCTCAGTGTGAGCGGCCATCTGCCACGACCGACTGGGGGTTAGAGAGAACAGGGCAGAGACACAAAGAGAACAAAGAAGCACTGATCCAGGAGTACTTTCTATGGGAAGGAAAAGTAAATGTTAATGGATGTAGCTCCTTTAGTCGTTTCATCTAGAAAGAAAGAACAGATAAACTCTGAGCCAGTTTTCAAGGTTAGAGTCTGAAGAGAGCACATAGAGTTAGTTACAGTAAAAGCTCAGTCCATGACAGGGCCATGTGGATCATCGGTAGAGGGTGAGCATTAAGTTGTTGCCAGCAGAAGCTTGGAGGATTCCCCTCTCCAGAAAGGTGTCACAGGTAGACACAGAGTCAGGCCAGGTGTAGCTTCTAGGAAGAGAAAAGAGAGAGAACAAAGTTAAAAGCTGAAATAACAGCAAATAATGCAAAATTGGAGAGTAGTGTGAACACCTTTAAACACAAGGAAACCTAATATAAAATCCTGTCAGAAAGCTGAAAGTTCTATCCTTCAGCAGGACAATAGTTTCACAGCATGACTAAATCAGCACAGAAATGGTTTGCCAGACACAAAATCAACCTTCTTCTCCAACCATCTCCATCTGTGAACCTCAATCCAATGAAAATCATCTAATGCTGAGAAGATCTTAAAGTAAATAGTATCGTTAGTGGATGATATTAGCAGTTCCATACTTCTGCATCAGTTTTGTCCGATGCGTAAAGATCCTAAGCGGAGTGCTTTCGTTCCGCCTCCTGAACATCTCACTAAATGTTGGAGCAGAAGGTAGTGTCAGAGGCTGTTGTTTGACAGATTGAGTTTTGATCTTTTAGTTACAAGTCTCATCCCACCTGGGCAGGGTTTTGCTGAAGGCCATATCTGGAGATGCTTTGTGTGCTGATAAGACATCGGAGGACATGTTCATCTGTGGCTGTTTGGATTAGATAGGCAGTCCTTGAGGCTCCTAAGCACCTGTTTGTGCTGAGTAGTAACTCATGCAGGAGGAACAGATCAACTACAAAGTGCCTTCATCTTTAAATGAAAAGCAAAAAATTTACAAAAATGTTGCAGCATTGCTGGTAGATTGTAGCCAGACTGGCGGAACATGTTGCTAAATATTCTGCTAGATAGATCATGCTGGTACAACACAGGCAGGCAGGATTTAATCTTTTCATTGTAGCAAGAATTATCTGATGGAGATGCTTTTATGCACACTCTTATGCCATGCTGTGTTTTGTTTCACTTTATAGTTCCTGTGTCTGAAGAACATCCGGACATTTCTTAAAGTGTGCCACGACAAGTTCGGCTTGAGGAACAGTGAACTTTTCGACCCGTTTGACCTTTTTGACGTCAGAGACTTCGGCAAGGTGAGTAAAAAAACTGTTTGTTTGTAGATATTTGTTGGGATTTCTAAGTCACCCAACATGCTGTCTCTGTTGTGGTATTTCCGGAAGCCTGTGTTCTACTTTACCATGTAACAGTTTTACTATTAGATGATGTTGGACTAGACGGACTGGCTTCTTATAGCTTTACAAGCGTTTAATGACACTGAACTTTGCAGCTATCAAGTTGAATTGAAGATGTTACAGATGCCCCAGAGAGAATTGCTGATGTTATTTTTGCTGTTTGGGCTTTCCTTAAGTGTTGGATGTATGTGTGCATGAAAAGTACAGGCATGTATGAGTTCTAAAGTGCAGCTAAGCGTCCCTTTGTGCTTTGTATGAGTTTAAAGGTGGCTCAGACCCAAATCTGTCTGTTACATTAACCCCCCGATGTGGCGCTGAGAGCTTGGATGAGCATTAAATGTAACACCTAAGGGTCACAAATCTCATCTCATGTCACTGAATGACCAGAGACAAAACCTACACCAATGAAAAAGAGAAAACATTTTTTTAGCATGTCTATATGGGATTTTCTTTCAAAATATTCTTGGTATAAAAAGTCACACACCCCTGATAAAATGATAAGTTTCTGGGTTGTAAAAATGAGATCATGCAAGGTAATTTCAAACCTTTGTTAACCTTTAATGTGATGTAATCCTATAAATTCCAACTAAAAAGCAAACAAATGTGTTAGTAGGCAGAATAAATACAAGGGTGCATGAAAATAATACGTTCTTGAAGCATTGTTTTTGACAAAGTCTTCTTGAGTTCCCACCTCCAATCAGTTATAGTGACCCTGATTAACCTGAAGTTCAGCTGTTCCAGTAGGATTTCTTTTCACATTTATACAATTGAGTCCTTTAAGCCATTGCTTGAGGAAAAATCATATATTATCTATTTTTACAAATGTGTCAGTCAGGAGAACAAAAAAAAAATCAACAGGATTACAGTTAAGGAAGATTTAGATTAAGATTATTTTCATTCAGCCAAGAAATTGGTTTCTGAAAAATGTAATAAAACCATGTAAAAGGAGTATCAATTAAAAAAGGTTTTTATTTACATTTTATGAAAACATAGCATGCAAAAAATATTTATACCACTCTCAATAATTAATAGAACAACAGCAAATAAATTATTCTTATAATTACTGACCAGTGATGAGCTCCAAATCCAAAAAGCTACGTTTGGTACCAAATCATCGCTGAACATCACTAAAGAACACTAGAACCACGGTAAAACATGGAGCTGGTTGCATCATCTGAACAGTTCCAAAAACCAGACAGTTTCTAACCTGAAAACCTTCAGGTGTCTGCTAGAAATCTGAAGATGGAGAGCGATATAATTTATCTGAATCAGAGTGAGCCCAAGCATTTATAATAATATCAATAAAAAATGGCTTCGACACAATGGAACATTCCTGAATGCAGATAAATAAATCTGCTTCAACAAAGTATTAGTTTAGGGTGTGAACACTGAGGTATACAAGTCATGAGGTCTTTTTCTTGGTTTGTGTTAATTTCCCCTCCAATAGATTATTTTGCTTTTCAGTTGAATTGAAGATTGAAAGGTTTTTGTTTTTTTGTAGGGTTTTTTTCTGCACTTTTGCACATTTTGTTCACATCTGCATTAATGTAATCATTTTACAGACTAATTGCTAAAGATTGTCTGGTATTTCACTGCCACTGACCTGATTTCTTCTTAAAAAAAATCTTCACATTTACCTTTCAGAAATGAGGTTCAGCCTTCCTAAAACAATTTAAAATCACTGATGTTTGTTTTTAAAGCATGAAATATTGACCATACTTGTTATATTAATACCTTGCCTTGGAAAGGAAATGAGACAAACCCTGTGATCTGTGGATCTTTTTACAGAAATTCAGAATATTCAGGTTTAAACGCGGGTCACGATGGAAATTAAAAAAAGTGGTGTGATGACATGTCTCTGTGAAGGCTCTCTGGCTTTGGTAAAGCTAACCCTGAACAGGCTCTGGCAGGGCTGTTTTTTTCATGTTGTGGTGTAGCCCTGCCCTGTAACCTGTGAACAGGCTTCAAGGTTTGGTTCAAGATGCTCAATGTGCTGTTGTACCTTTTAAACTCGGCTGCCTAGAGCTACAGTGTATTGTGAATCTAATCATCCTTAAAGGGAGTTTTTATGGGATGACAAACGGGACTATTGTATTTAATTAAATGCGTAATCATGTGACAGCTGCCCACTAAGGTCTGTCTTTAACTTGGGAAAGAAGGCTGATGTGGACACTTGTAATGTTAAAATAGCTTCTAAATAATTTGCTGCAAACAAATTCATTAATTTATTAGAATTTTAAGATTTAATGGCATGAAATTGAGCCAGTTTAAACTGTTCCACATTGAAGGATTTCTACAGTGAGGATTCTGCTCAAGTTAATCTACTACCAGATGTGCTCTACTGTCAGACTCTATATGTGTGGTTGGGTTGATGCATGGGTGGATGGATGGGAGAACTATGGATGATGGAGGCATGAATGGAAGACATATTGATGGCTGGATGCATGGATGAATGGATGGATGCAAGGATTGATCATGTTGTTTCAGGGATGGATGGCGTGTTGTTTACCTGATGATTTGATTGATGACTCAAGGATGAAACCGGTCATCTTGTTAAGCGTTTTAAGAGGTTTGTCTTTGTTTATGCTGGATACGTTGTATGTTTTACTAAAACCTTGTGTCTCCCTGTGGCATCAGGTCTGAAAAGGTTAAGGAAGCTAAATAAATACCCTGTAGGATCGTTTCTGTTACAGATCTGCAAAAACGGGCAAATTACAAAGGAAGAGATTGGTCTGTAATCCAGGAAAAGCATTTCCTGTTAGCTTCAGCCAAAGGCAGAGTGTTTCACTTCCCTTTCTAATCCTTTTCTCCAAACTGTGTGTAGCTCCACACAGAAGGCTGGGTTACAAGGTGAGAACCTCTCTGAGCCTGTACGCTGTTAGTAATGCCATGATGTCATTTAATTTATGATGACTGCTGATGCAGCCTGGAATGTTAATAATGCACCATTTCATCTGAACAAGCATTGTTACCATTAAAACTAAGGGGCTGAAGTATGAACAAACTGTTAGCTTCTGTTATTTGTGGAAGGTCTTCTGCTCATTTATCAAACATATCTGTTGTAATCCAAACTTATCAACTCTCTGGAGCATGCACTGAGACGAATAAGGAGCAGAAAAACGATGAGCGAGAAGAAAAAGGAGACGGGGACTCACTTGGCAGTTTGTAGATAAACCACAAGACGACGTCTGACAGTCAATGAGCTCGCAGTGAATGGTATTAAAATCCAACAGCAGTCAGAATCAATCACACAGGCCCTCCATATGTCAATTTGGAAATTGCTTTAGTATGGTCTCTGCAGTGGCGGGCTTGTTTCACCATTGATTTTCCATTAAGGCCAAACATCACATTATAATATATTGAACAGAGTAGATCCCTGTGATGTAGCATACATTTAAATGGTAAGAATTCCTCAGAAACAGAGTAAAGGTAGGTCTTTCATTCTTGCCCACCCTGAGGTCTTTCGTCTGGTGTCACCTCAGCAGGTTGTTTTCTCTGTGGTTCCACACATCAACACGAAATGAAGAACATATATTCTCATCAATAACAGAGAAACAAGGGCTCACAATCTGAGCATTATATTTTAAGGAAAGCAAGTCGGAAAACATAAAGAACAAGTTAACTCTAGTGTCAATTTGAATTTAATCATAACATGCCCATTGAGATTCCTGACTTTTTAGCTTTGCTATTGATTGAGCTTTTATCAGATTCTCATTGACGACAGTAATTTTTTGTGCAATCCATAGGTCCTTCTCTCCAAAGACAAAAGCTGAGAGTTTTTGCTTGCGTGTTCCTGAAAATCTTTCTATGCTGTTGTGAACGGAGCAGATATGACATTCCCGCACTATGATAACCTTGACTAACACAACAGCATCATGTTTTTGTCTACAAAACTTTATAAGGCCTGTCTACCAGACACTCTTTATAAATTCCCTCTCATTGTTCTTGTTTAAATATTAAATTGAGAAGTTGTGCAGTATTAGTGTTAAAAATTTTACTAACTGCTTTGTGTTTGGCACACCTGTCAGGCCAGGAAAGACTACCTTGTTTGGCAGCCAAGAGGCTTATTAGCTGCTGGTTTACTCTACATCCACTTTAAACCCCCACCGCCCCTCGCCATAGCGATCGTACCTCTATACCCAAACTCTGGGATACCTTTATTAGTTGCCTTGCAATGTCTTAACTAGTCATAAGTCTTTGGGATACCCAAACAGGTACCTACTTAACAATAGTGACCTCAGTGTTATTCACTGATTGGTGTTTTCTAATGGGCCTACATGAGATTCATGTTGTGTGACAACCTGGAGTAAAAGAACCATGGTTTCACCGTATAAATGACATAACATTATCTAATCTGTTTTATTAAAAACAGAAAACAGTTTAAAGTGCTTATTGTGCAGAATATCACACTATTTGGGTTTTAGCTCTGTGTTAAATCAATACAAGCATTACAAGCTCATATTAGCTGGTTATTTAGTTGGGTTATCAGCTTGGAAAGCCAGTCCGCACAGGCTTTCTTTGCAGAAATGTTAGTGTTAGTTTACCATCTTTAGTTTTAAGACGGTGTTACCTAGTAAGAGGGTGCTGCTCATTCTGTTTACACACCAAGGCTGTCCATGTGTTTTGGGGCTGGAAATGGCAACAGGTGGGGCAGGGGCAACACCGTGATACTCTGGTGTTTTTCAAACACC
>JAHHUM010002288.1:0-10860 GCA_036173005.1 Crenichthys baileyi
TCCCTCTCAGTATATGACAGCTACAGCCAGATCGCTTTACACATTCATCTTTCCTTCTTGTTGTCCGTGGCATCCAAGGGTGCACACTTGGAGGCGCATGTAGAAATCGGTACTCATACATTCACATTTAAACATAACGACATAAGTTTACACTCACTCGTGTAGCGTTGTCCGGCTGCCTGTGGCGGCTTGAGTAAAAGTGGGCGTAACGCTTCGTTCTGTTTATAAAGGAAGTCAGTACTCTTCCGCCAGAAAATTTAATGGTAGATTATTATTTTTAACTAAAGAAAACCAAGAGCTTCAGAATGAAAGCAAGAAGTTAATATTGATTGTTTTTGGTGTCATTGATGTTTTGGTTTTTCTGTATAGTAAAATAAATGATTAATTGTTGGCTGATCTGATTGTGGGGTGGGGCTTTAGGGTTTATAAGAGCTTCTGGCCCTGCTGGAGTCAGTCTGGCCTGGTTACAGAGGAGGTAATGTTGATGTGCAGCACTAAGAGAAAGATAAGGAGTTGTAAATACTATGTTTATGTCCAATTTTTCTTCTCATTTTTCCTGCTACTCTGCATTTCATTTTTGGGAGATGTGTAAATAAAAAGCTTAAGCTTCAGATGCTGACATGCCCTCCATGATTTTTTCCACTTTTTGGAGTCAAGTTTATGCTGTCCAGGCCCACCCACCACATGGGCAGCTAGAAGGAACTCACGACAGTATTGTAACTTTTAATCAATATGATAATTTTGTTGCTTTATTAGTCTAAAGAATTTTGTAAAATGCACTTGAAATGCATCCTTGTTTAGAGTTACATTTTTTTCCCGGATGGTCATTTCCCTAGATCCCACGGGACAGCTTGTTTTGTGTGTGCTTACTAATAGATAAAGGTTTTCTTCTTTGCCATCATCAGATGTTTGCAGGTATGGTTCAAGCTTCTGCTATTCTGTTTCAATTTTACTTTTTTAACCAAGAGTCAGAGTCTTTCAGTGCTCTGTACCAAGCCCCTAAAACTTCTACTTTTCGAAGGGGGCCCAGTCCGGGATCTTACACAGCAAACCTCTACTTTTTGCTGTCAGTTTCCAGACAATGAATTTCTACTTTTCACTGTTGAGGGGGGAAAACCCTAATTACCTTTTTCCCCAGCAGAAAGCTTTTATAATTTTAAACCTCTAAATTATAAGCAGGACCCTTTAAACTTTTACAATTTTAGATCCTTCATAATTTGGATTTTAGTAAAAATGGCTGATAGGCGAAATTGATCAGCCGGAAGTCCATGACCTTATTTAGCTGTTCCCCAGCAAATACTGTGACATAACAGTTAAAAAAATGGATTAGAGGATAGAGAAAACTGAAAGGACTGAAAAACATGACCTAATGAGAATATAAGTATCTCCACAACAGACACAGACTAAATTCAACTTTTTTGCACACCTACAGACTCCAAGTACACAACTTAATGTATTTAAGGGCTAAAAAAGTAGATTTTGCATAATATGTCCCCTTTAATACAATATGAATGTGCTTCGTACAGACCCATAAAGGAACATTGAGGGAGAAAAAAAGTTTATAATCAGTTTTGTGCAAAAGGAGCACACAGGACAGCTTTTTTATTATTATTTATTTTCCTTCTATGTACATTTGGCTTTGTGATGGTTTTCTTGTTTCTGGTTGCTGTTTTGTTCAGTGTTGTTATCATTGCACAACATTTTGCGTGCAGATTAGCACCTGCCTTTCAAAAATGCAAAATATTGATGCAAAAACAGCACCCGCAATCCGTTTCACGTTTGATAAATCGCGTTGCAGGTGGTAAAGTATTACATTATTGCATATCTTATTTTGCATATTTTTGAAGGCAAACATGCTAAAACTTTTTCGCCTTCTGTTCCGCAGATTAACTTCAGAGGCCTTCGGAGCCACATACATACATTTATTAAATCGGCCCTTATCATCTGAAGAACATTTCCAGGATTAAAGAGATTAATGACTCAGCGGGATTCCTTCTATGTGTGTTAAATGCTGATTTTTTTTTTTGCACTTACAACTGATGATGGTGTTTGGATGAACAGCCTTTTTTTAATTGTTTTTATGTTGAGTGTTTTATAAATTGATCCTCTTTAAATAGCATCCTTCTGAAGCTCAGCATAGAGATTCTGTCATCTGTTGCAATGCTTTATTTACGCTTTTGATACATATAGATAATGGCAGGACAATCAGCCAATGAGAAATGGAGCCAAACCTCCCACCCAGTAAGCTGTGGGACATGAGACAGATGGTGAACTAGGCTGCTGAGCCATAAACATTCCAGAAAATTATCCATCGTTTAACTGTTAACATGTTAAAACTCCAGCCTCCGGAGGTTCAAACTCAACATATCCTCTGAGAGGACAGCAGCTTTGCTCTTGATCCGCATGTAAACAGTAGCTACAGTAGCTGCAGTCAAGACACATATGGATATTGTGTCTTCGCTGCAATTTTTGTTTTTTGCAATTTTTTATTCTGTCCCACTTCCCACTGCTGACTAGGTGGGTGATTTATTTCCGTTCTGAATAGCTGATTGTCCTGTTGTATTCTATGATTGAAAAACAACAGCAACACAAAAACTAATGCAGAGTGTTGCAGGAATCTAGAAATGTCTGCTTTTCTGCAGGGTGTAAATCAGTGCTGAGATTGAGGCAGATCACTGGGCCTCTGGGCTGAAGGATTTAAAGACCAAATGTTTCAGCTTTAAAGGTGTCAGACTCTGGGAGGACATCTCTGGTAACTTTCGTCTGTCAGTTTTGCTCTATCAGTATCAGTACAAAGCTTCTTATTCAGTTTGTCATTTATGTTCAGACTCAGTAAAATAAATTATCTCAATGTATAGATGCATTTTACCTACTCTGGCTAAATAACTTTGTTTTAAGGGTTAAAGTGGAGTGAATTTTGTGTTGAAGGAAAATTTGCTGCTTCATGTCACACAGATCAGATCAGCAATAAATACATTATGAAATTTCTTGAAATCATTAGTGTTCCAAGCCCGCGAAGGCCATGCAAAGGCATGGCCATTTGCCTGCTCCCAGCTGACCAGGGAACCCTATTGTAATTGTACTGTTTTTTCATTATTAGGCCCGAGTAGCAAAAGTGCTGCGAAAGCCTATTGTAACCGCAACATTACGCTGTGAACAATCGTTTGGCTCTAATTTCCACATAAATCATCTGATCCGCACCAAATTCAAATTCACACTTTTTGTGTCTCATCACAGACCAGCACTCAACACAGTCACATGGAAATTTGCTGACATCACTTTAGCCCCATCCACTTACAACAGGAAGTCATATGTTTTACTGGTGAATCTCCTCCTTCCACACTCTCACTCATACAAGTCATAGCTGTGTCTGATGACACAAAACAAGGTGGTATTGAATAATATTAAATTAATAATAAAAAGTTACTGTTGGCTGGTCCCTGTGGGCATGGCACAGCGGCAAATTTTTTAATCTCGCTGTTTGATACGGTTGGCTCTAAATCACACATCCATGATCCGCTCTGCTCAAAACTGGATGAGAATGGCCTTTGTCAACCAACATACAGCTCAATCGCATTACATTGAAACTTGACTCAACTGTGCCCCCTAGACAGTTATATCTTAGCTGAGGCTCTAACTTAATATTAATATTAATATATTAATATTTCCATCAGAACAGGACAATTTCCTGATGCATTGAAAAAAAAGCCCTTGTGAAGCCTATTTTGTAAAGCGGGAAACCTTTAAGATGTTAGCAACTACAGCCCCATAAGCCGCCTTCCTGTCATGCTAAAGGTGTTAGAGAAAATTTTCTCAGAACAACTGTTAAAATATTTAGAAACTAACAACCTTCTCCATCCTATCCAATTTTGCTACAGACACCCCACAGAGACTCCTACTTGTCTGTTGTTAGATCAGGTTAAACAATCTCTTGATAGAGAAAATATCGTTGGTACAGTGTTCCTCGACCTAAAATGGCTTTTGATACTGTGAACCATAATTTACTAGCTTTCATCTCTAGCATGAGCTATACTTTATGTAAATAAATCATGCTGTACCTCCATTAACATATTTAATGCTTCTCTTTAGGGATGTTTTTCAGCTGCTATAAGTGCCTTTTTATTTATGTTATATATCTTTTAAGTTAGGTTCTTGACGCGTTGAACAGTGTGCGAGGGTGCTGGCCCCAACAGTGACATCTTTAACAGGGATTAATTATGTATTTAAAAAGATAATAGCATGTGATTACACATACAGACCCTACAGAAACACTGGCTCTATTAAGTACACTGCTGTATTTTATTTATCGTTTTATTTCATTTTGACATGTAACATGCCTTGGCTTATGCGCGTTCTGATTAGCAACACGTGGGCGTGTAAAAAACGGTGCTCCTGCGTTAATATACAGAGGAATTCTGACCCTTTTGGTTTGCCGTATCCCTGCCCCCACGAGAGGACCCCACAGGCTGACACCGGGCCTGGTCATGCACCTCAAAATTTTTGTGAACTGGAGCGGACTGCGTGCGCTTTGCTCCATTCAGAATGAACAAGGTTGAAAGCTCAAATAGTTCACGTATAAATAAATCACTTCATGAACAGATGGAAGAGAATAACATAACAGAAAAACAACGACGACAAAAATGAGGCAAGAGAAACGTGACTTACAAAGTTAGATCAGAATCAGAATCAGAATCAGAATCAGCTTTATTGCCAAGTTTGTACATACAAACAAGGAATTTGACTCCGGTACACTTTGCTCTCTGTTTTGTTTTTGCACTACAGAATATACATATTTACAATGTACAATATACACATATATAAATAAAAAAGGGTGCTTTTGCAACATCTGTATGCTGTTTTTGTTTTTTAAATTAAATGTTCAACAGAAAACAGCCGGGGGAAAAAAATTTCCTCTGTGGCGGCTGGTTTTTTTGAACAGCGCTCTGTAGCGTCGGCCAAAAAGGCAGAACTCTTCGGGCCACGCCTGAAGAGTAACTTAAAAATGCTTAAACACATTTTTTTTTTTTTAGTTAAGAGTCTAAATTGGATTTAGGTACAGTTTTTAGATCTTTACAAAGAGGAAAAAAACTTTTGCCATTTTATTGTTTTATGGTTACGAATCTGAAACTTTGCACCTTTTAGCATACTGCCTTCTGTGTTTTCGGAGAATACTGCAGCAACACCTACAGTGCTTTTTTCGGCTCGCGGGCCCTCAGCAGAATCCCGCGCGCGACCACCCCAAAGCACGACCAAGCCTTTATTCTCCATGTTTTTAATTTTGTCTGTGTTCTATATATGTGTATTCTGAACCGAGTGTCCTGACAACAATTTCATTATGGGTCCATGACAATAAATATTCTTCATTTTAATTTTTCAGGACAATCACTGTTCTGAGCTCAATGTGAGATCAATGTGTTCATGATCAACACATTGATCATGAACAATGTGTTGTCATCAACAATAGTAAATGTTCTTTTAGCAAAATCAAAACAGGAGTTTCTCAAGGAACTATTTTAGGTCCCATTCTATTTTGCTTGTATATTATAGTATTCCTTCAATTCAATTCATTTCAGTTTATTTATATAGCGCCAATTCACAACACATGTCGTCTCAAGGCACTTCACAAAAGTCAGGTACATACATTCCAATTAATCTTAATCATTGAACAGTGCAGTCAGATTCTGTTATTTATTCAAATTGTTTTAAAAGTTTTTTTTTATAAGGAAACCCAGCAGATTGCATCCAGTCAGTGCTTTGCAGCATTCACTCCTCCTGGATGAGCATGTAGAGACAGTGGACAGTCCCTGGCGTTGACTTTGCAGCAATCCCCATACTGAGCATGCATGTAGCGACAGTGGAGAGGAAAAACCCCCCTTTTAACAGGAAGAAAACCTCCAGCAAACCAGGCTCAGTGTGAGCGGGCCACCTGCCATGACCCGGGGGGGTTAGAGAGAACAAAAAGAGACACAAAGAGAACAAAGAAACACTGATCCGGGGTACTTTCTATGGGGAAAAGGAAAAGTAAATGTTAATGGATGTAGCTCCTTTAGTCGTTTACCCTAGAAAAAAGGAAAAGATAAACTCTGAGACAGATTTTTCAAGTTTAGAGTCTGAAGAGAGCACATAGAGTTAGTTACAGTAAAAGCTCAGTCAGTAGCTATGTCTATGAGAGGAAAAGGGGTAAACACTGAAAGACGGGCCATTGTATCATCGGTGGGGGTCAGCTTAAGTTTTTTGCCAGCAGAAGCTTGGACGATTCCCTCTCCA
The DNA here is from genome assembly GCA_036173005.1 of Crenichthys baileyi. Taxonomy (NCBI): domain Eukaryota; kingdom Metazoa; phylum Chordata; class Actinopteri; order Cyprinodontiformes; family Goodeidae; genus Crenichthys; species Crenichthys baileyi. Next base: position 6,268 of record JAHHUM010002288.1, read on the forward strand.
GAAAGGTGTCACAGGTAGACACAGAGTCAGGCCGGGGGTGTAGCTTCTAGGAAGAGAAAGAAAGAACAAAGTTAAAGCTGAAATAACAGCAAATAATACAAAATTAAAGTATGTGTAGAATGTAGCGAAAGGGTGAAAGTGGTCATTATTTCCCCCCCAGCACCCTAAGCCTATAGCAGCATAACTACAGAGATAGCTCAGGATAACCTAAGCCACTCTAACTATAAGCTTTATAAAAAAAGGAAATTTTTAAGCCTAGCCTTAAAAGTAGACAGGGTGTCCGCCTCACGGACTAAAACTGGAGCTGGTTCCACAGGAGAGGCGCCTGATAACTAAAGGATCCACCTCCCTTCTACTTCTAGAGACTCTAGGAACCACCAAAAACCCTTGCAGTCTAAAAACGAAGTGCTCTGTTAGGAAGATATGGAACAATCAGATCTCTGATTTTAGTGGAGCTAGATCATTAAGGGCTTATATGTGAGGAGGAGAATTTGAAATTCTATTCTGGATTTAACAGGGAGCCAATGAAGGGGAAGCTCAAGTAGGGAAATATGTCCTCTTTTTTTAATTTTCATCAGAACTCTTGCTGCAGCATTTTGAATCAGCTTGAAGGCTTTTAACTGCATTTTGTGGACATCCTGATAGCAAAGAATTTACAATAGTCCAGCCTTGAAGTAACAAATGCATGGACTAGTTTTTTTTAGCATCAATCCTGGACAGGATATTTCTAATTTTGGCAATGTTCTGGAGATGAAAGAAGGAAATCCTGAAAACCTGTTTAATATGGGATTTAAATGACATGTCCTGGCAAAAATAACACAAAGGTTTTTTACTTTATTATCGGAGGTCAATTTAATGCCATCCAGGTTAAGTGATTGACTAAGCAGTTTCTTTTTCAAAGACTCCGGTCCAAAGACGACAACTTCCGTCTGTCTTCTGTCTGAATTTAGAAACAGAAAATTTAAAGTCATCCAAGTTTTTACATCTTCAAGACATGCTTGTAGTCTATCTAACTGGTTGGGCTCATCAGGATTCATGGATAAGTAAAGCTGAGTGTCAGTGTAACAGTGAACATTTATTCTATGCTGCCTGATAATTTTACCTATTGGAAGCATATATATAGTAAAGAGAATTGGCCTTTCTAAGAGAATATTATGATCGACTGTATCAAATGCAGCACTGAGATCTAACAGAACCAGTACAGACGCAAGTCCATTATCTGAGGCAATAAGAATATCATTAGTTACTTTCAGCAGAGCTGTTTTCAGTGCTATTAATCCCCAAACCCCTTTAAACCTTGAAACCCCCTTTCAAAGGTCATTTTTGTGTAAATGCTCCACACATTTGATTAAAAAACCCTTTTTTTTTCTCAAAAAATTTTTAAAAGAGGGAAATGGAAGATTGGATAAATTTTTCGGGTAATTTTTTTTTAAGTCATCTCGATCAAGCGAAGGTTTTCTTAAGCAAAGGTTTAATTAACAGCAACCTTAAAAGCTTGTGGTACATACCCATTTACTAAAGAGGAAAATTAATCAAAATTAAAATTTGGGGCTGGTAATCCAAAGGGAAACACTTCCTTAAATAATTTGGTTGGGTTGGGGGTCTAACATACAATTTTTGAAGGGTTTAGATGAAGCTAATTTTTACTGATAACTTCAGGAAGCTCCACAGGATCAAAACAGTCCAAACACAGATCAAAAGGTTTTTCTACAGATACTTCCAATGTTGTCTCACTTGTTTTGAGGATGAAGTAATCATCTTCGGGAGTATGTCAAAGATTTTTTTCTTCTTAATAGAATTAATTTTATTTTGGAAGAATCCCATAAAGTCATGACTGCTGAGAGCTAAGGGAATGGATGGCTCAACAGAGCTATGACTCTGGTGTAAGTTTTAGCAACTGTACAAAGAGAAACCTAGGATTATTCTTGTTCTATTCTATTAATGAAAAAAATAACTTTTCTAGCTTGGTGAAGTGTCCTTTTTATACAACAGTAGGCTATTTTTCCAGATTAAAAGTAGGAATCCTCTAGGTGTGGAAGAGCGCCATTTTCGCTCCAATTTTCTAACATTGTGCTTTAAAGTACGCAGCTCTGAATTAAAACCGGGAGCCTGCCTCCTATGAATAATTACCTTTTTTTTCAAGGGGGCTGCATTGTCCCCTAATTGCAACACGCAATGATGAAGTAACCACTCTGAACAAGAGAATCAAAATTTTTGAAGCGGAAGAAACAAAATTTTATTGCCTTCCACTGTGTTTTTTTTGTGATAATGAGGGGAAATTAAAAGGTGGAACAGATTCTTTAAAGGTTGTTACAGTATCGTCTGATAATGATCTACTATAAAAATGAAAATTTTTTTTTTCGGTGTGGAGTACTCTGTTAAATTAAACTGAAAGGGTTTTTAAAGAAATGGTCAGACAGGACAGGGTTTTTAAGAAAATATTGTTTGTCTTTACACCTCAAGGCCATATGTTCAGCACAAGGTCCAGAGAATGAAGAAAAAAATGTGGGGGGTTTTTTTATGTTTTTGAGTAAAGCCAACTGAGGCTAAATCCCATTAAAGGCTATATTTAAGCTATCACTTTCAGTTCAACATAAAATTTTTAAAATCCCCCCTATAATAACTTTATCTGTATTTAAAACTAAATCAGATCAAAGGTCTGACAACTGATCTAAAAATTGAGAGTAAGGCCTAGTGGACGGTAAAAAACAACAAACAGAAGTGGTTTTTTGTGCTTTGCAATTTGGGTAGGAAAACTAAGGATTAAATATTCAAAAGGGTTGTAGCTATTGATTGTCTGGGACTAATCAATAAATCGGACTGAAAGATGGTTGCTACTCCTCCTCCTCGCCCAGTATTTTGGAATTTTTGGAAAATTTAAATAATTAGTAAGAGTTGACTCATTTTAAGTAACATAATCCTCTTGCTGCTGCCCGGGTTTCTGTGAGGGCAAAATAAATCAATCTGATTGTCACAAATCAGGTCACTAACTAGCAAAGGCTTTTTTTGAAAAAAGAGAATCTTATGTTCAGAAAAACCACTTTTAGTTTTATTTTTTATTTTTAGTCTGATTTGTGTTTATTTTTTATTAGATTTTTCCTGATTTCCTCTTTTTTTGGATATTTTTTTTAATCTATTCAATTTTGGCCGTGGGCGGGCACTGTCTTTAAAGGGTAATGGTGGGTAGCAGTACAGAAGCTGCAGAGAGGAGTGTTAAACTACGACCCTGCTTCCCGGTCTGAACCTGGGTTGTCAGAGTTTTGGAGAACTAATAAATTCGTTCCAGATTCCTAAAGAAGATCTGCTCCCTCCAAATAGAATGGATGCCGTCTCTCCGGATCAGCCCCGGGTTTTCCCCAAATTTTCCCATTATCAAAAGGGTCCTAAAACCATTTGCAGTGTTGCTGATGACTCCTTTTTTGTCGGGTAAATGCGGGGCTACGCCCTTTTGTAAGGGATTATTTGTGGGGAAACCTTTCTCTGTGGTGTGTCCCGCGACTATCACCATAAAGGTAGGGCCAAAAACCCAAAAAACAAGCACCTAGAAAGCCGGCATCCCCAAAAGAGCTGTTTCGATGAAAACTTCTAATTGTTCAATTTTAACTCCTGGCTCATTGGCATTCAGCAGGACAAAACACCCCAAACTTTGTTGGTGAAACCCACGCTTCCAGTTCAACGTAATTCAGACGCAAATCAAAACATTTTAGCATAAAACATTTAACCAATAGTTATGCAACCTTATACCTTGGATTATCTAATGGTGATCTTTAAATTCACCTTAAATAGGGTTCAACCCTGACCAGACCCTAAAACACCTACTGATTTGGTCAGTGTGGGGAAAATTAAACCCTTCCCCCAAACTTTTATTTCTCCACGATTGCCTCCGAAAGAGTCCGTGACCTACGGGTGGAAATGGCGGTTAACGTTTGTTTTTCCAAAAAAGTTTTTTAAATGGTGACATCAGAGCTGCGCCCTGTTTTAGGGTTTAGGTCACTGTTTTAAAATTTCAATGGACTGGGGACCCAAACCCTAAATTTCTGTAAACAACTGCAGGGGTGTAGCAGATTCACCAAAATACCTCAGTTTGGGAATTTTTAAATTAAAAGCCACATGATTGAAATAAAAAAATTATTATGTGGGGGGACTGGCTTTTTTAAAATTGGGTGGTGGGGGTTCCCAGGGGGGGTGCTGTCACTAAGGGGGAGGAAAGGGAGCCATACGGGGCGCTGGTTTTGTTGTATGGGAATGGGGTTTTTGCCGGTGGTGGTCGTAATTCTGTTGACCGTTTACATGCTTCGTTTTTATTGTTTTTGGGTCTTTGTATGGGGTTTTGCCTGGTCAGTATGTGTCAGTCCTGTAAGAAAGTATGGCAGTTAAATGGAATAAATTTATGGTTTGCAACTACAGAGTATTTAAGCACGCGTCCCGACGTCAAAATTCACCGGTTAACCCATGGGGGTCCTCTACAACTCGTTAGTTTTTCCGCCGTTATCGTCAACAAAACTGACAATTTGAATGACGGCTTATTGGAAAAGGGAAGTCTGGATTCTTCGCTTCTGCTTGAACAGTTTTTGGGAACGGTAATGGGCGGGG
>JAHHUM010002289.1:0-10174 GCA_036173005.1 Crenichthys baileyi
TCATCTAGCCTTAAGATTAGCTACATTATTTTTTGAATCAATGGATCAGCAAACACAGTGCAACAAAACCATTGTGGTGGGACCCTTTGGGAACATGTCAAACAGAGTCTCAGTCATTTAAGGTAATTGTCAGCTGATTGTGTACCAATATACCCCCTCTACCCTGAGAATAACATTTGCATGCTTACATAAATAAACACACCCTTAATATTTGTGACCAGAACAAAAGGTGTAAATGCACAAGGACTGACGGAATAAATGAACAAAGCCCGGGAATATATGACAAAAACACTTGTAAACATCAAACAAAATCAACCCTGTAACAGATCATTTTTAACTGGAACCTTTCCTGACAAAATGAAGATAGCAAAGATTTTTCCAGTTCATAAAAGTGGAGACAAGCAAATATGAACAAATTACAGGCCGATATCATTGCTACCACAATTTTGAACAATTTTGGAAAAATTATTTATAAAAAGGCTGGACTCCTTTTTTAATAAATATAATATATTGAGTGAGCACCAGTACGGCTTCAGGAACAACTGCTCCACAACTTTAGATGTGATGGAGTTTGTGGAGCACATTGCTATAGCAGTTGACCAGAAGCTTAATACCGTAGGTGTGTTTACTGACCTATGTAAGGCATTTGATACTATTGACCATGCACGACTATTAGGTAAATGTGAATTGTATGGCTTACGGGGGGTTACATATCAGTCGTTAAAGAGTTATTTGAGTAATAGATTACAATATGTACAAATTAACAACACAAAGTCACAAACAGACAAAGTTAAATGTGGTCTTCCACAAGGCTCAGTCTTAGGACCTAAATTGTTTATACTTTATTTAAACTATATTTTTTGACGTATCCAGTACTCTAAAGTTTATAATGTTTGCAGACGATACAAATTTCTCTTTTTGTGGAAAAAATATGGATGAAATAATAAAAACAGTACAAAAAGAATTAGCTAAGTTGAAAACATGGTTTGATTACAATAAGTTGTCGTTAAATGAAGGAAAAACTAAATTCATGGTATTCTCTGGTAATCGGATCTACAATAATGTACAGTTATGTATAAATGGAGTTGAAATCAAAAGAGTATATGAGACAAAATTTTTAGGGGTTATTATAGACTATAAATTTAGTTGGAAGCCTCACATAGAATATATTAGAAATAAAGTTGCAAAAACTATTGGAATATTGGTTAAAACAAAAGATTTAATAAATGTTAAAGGCTTGTATATTATATATTCCTCTTTGGTTATGCCTTATTTGTCTTACTGCTCAGAAATCTGGGGAAATGCAAAAAAAACAATTATTGATATATTAGTTAAGTTGCAAAAAAAAAGCTATAAGACTTATTAATAAGGTGGGATACCGTGAACCAACTGATAAACTCTTTATTCAAAGTAATACATTAAAATTTAAAGACATTGTTTATATAAAAATACTGGACATAATGTACAAAGCATTGAACAAAAGTCTTCCTTCTGGTATTCAGAGGTTATTTAAGTTAAGAGAGAATAAATATAATTTGCGAGGTTCGTTTATATTTGAATGTGGAAAAGCGAAGAGCCAGATAAAGTCTAGATGTGTTTCAGTTATTGGTGTGAAATTGTGGAATGAATTGAATGATGAGTTTAAGGTATGTCCTTTCCTGGTGAACTTTAAAAGAGCTTTGAAATGTAAACTGATAAAATCATACGCTGTTATGTAGATTTATATATGTATTGTGAAGACATCCTGGTTGGTTGTTAGGTAAAGAAAAAGTAGGGTAGGCAAGAATAAGCTTTGCTTCGGCCTATTCCTTTTTTGGTAAACTGTGGCTTTTTTTATTGTTATGTATTTTTTTTTTCTTTCCTTTGTTTGGTGTGGACAATTTACCAAAATAAAGTTTGAATTGATTGATTGAATTGACCCTGTTTTACCTAAAAAGCTGTTGAAAACATGTTTTGTGGACACATGAGACTAAATGTTTTTAATTCAAGTGTGCAGAATAATGCTTGCTGAAATCAAAACACAGTTTTCAGAGTACAGCACATTATATAAAAAGGTGATGACATGGCAAGGGTTGTATCATGGTGTAGGGATCCAAGATGAAGCTGTTCTGCACACAAGAATCTGTTTTTTGAAGAGATTAGTGAATCAATATATTATTTGTTATGATGTTTACCTGGAAACTCTTTATCTCGACCAATTTAAAAAACTGAAGAGCTGTGTACAAATCTAGAAGATGACCATCTTCTGATTAAGGCAAAACTCCCAAAAAACTTTACATCTAACTTTAGCACGACTTTGTATTTAGTTGGCATATGATGAAGATATTTGTTTATGTCTAACATAGGAATGCTAGCATAGTTGTTAACATACTGAAATAGTTTTACAGTGCAATCGATCCCAGACGATGATGCCTTCACATTCTTGGGTTGTTCCTCTTGTTGACTATCAAATATTCCACCCTTCATCTAACTAGGATTAAAAATGTGCAGATTAAATCATTTTAACTCATGGCGTAAATGTGTTTCCTGGGTCCAATATTTGCTTTGCATCAGTTGCATCAGGGGCATTTTAGCGGTATAGATAGTTTAGGTACAAAATTATCCAGCAGTATTTTTTGTTGTCATTAGTGTGCACTGTGATGATCTCCTGTATAAACACAGTAAAGAAAAGACAGATCTCAAGAACTGCTTCACAAATGTTGTGAGCCAATATTTGATCTCAGTTTAGGAGACTTAGTCATTCTTTTGCGGATTGGAATAAATAGAAACGCGAGTTTGTGGTTGCATAAATAACATCGAGAGTGATTCTTTTTTTTTTTCTTCATCAAGAGTGATTCACAGGGTGATGGTGTTATTTTGTCTCCAGTTTTAGAGTTAAATACAAGTCATTAAGTTGTAAGTACATTTTTCTGTGACATTCCTCTATATGATAGTTTCAAGTTTTACTCGAAAAGACTTTTACATACTATTCATTCATTTATTAATCTTCTATACCGCTTAATCCATAGTGGGTCACGGGGGTGCTGGTGCCTATCTCCAGCAGTCTACAGGCGAGAGGCAGGGTACAAATACGGAGACTGAATTTTAACCCGATCACATAATTAGTCATTAAAAATCAAAACAGTTTTTGACTAAACATTATCCAGAGTTTTTGATGAATTGATAATTTTGATAATTTTTTTTCTCTTTTTACAATGAGCAAACTTCCCTTTTTAAGCTTTTGTAAGAAACAGGAACATTTCAAAAACAAAATATGTGTTTCATTTACACTACCAGTCAAAAGTTTTAGAACGCCTTTCTCATTTATTGGTTTTCTATCTATTAATGACTATTTACATTGTACGTAGAATCTCTCTGAAGGCATCAAAACTGTGAATGAACACGTGGAATTATGTAGCGAAAGAAAAATTCTAAAAGAACCTAATAATTTTTTTATTTTAGATTGCTCAAAGTAATCGCCCTTTGCTGTGATGACTGAAAAATTAACCTTTGGCCGTCCCTCTATGAAGCTCATGGAGAGAATGCTAAGAGAGCAAAGCAGTATTTAAAGCAAAGGGTGGCTATTTTGAAGAATCTAAAATATATGAATATTTAGAGTTATTTCATGCTTTTTGTTTACAACCGGTAGTGTAATTTAATTTGAAAGAAATTCTTGGACAAAATCTTTGGACTTAATTCTTTAAGCTGCATTAAACCAGTAATGTGCAGGGGTTGTGTTATAATTACGGTTGTTATTGTTATGTACTGCACAAAGTAAGTGTTAGCCAGTTGGTCCAGTCTGGTGATATGGAAGTGATTATAAAATCATTTCAGAATGGTAATATAGAGTAAAACTTGTTCCCATCAACTGCACCTTAAACCTGGAGAAAGGAAAAAAGAAAATAGGAAGAGATAAGAAAATGGCAGAGGGAAATTACACTTGCATGCAAAAAGCCAGGCCATACTTAAAAATCAGACCGAAGAAAACAAGGTTATACTGGGTCAAAAGCAACCAATGTCTACTTTACTAATGTGAGTTCTGTGTTGGACACCGTTTTGCATACAGAGCTTCTTCTATTCTTAGTGACATAGATTCAACAAGATGTTGGAACATCTGGAGTCCGTATTGACATAATATGGTTGCACCTACCCAGTGTAAATCTCCTGTTCCACCACATCCAAAATGTTTTTTATTGGTTTGAGATATGGTGACTGTGTGAGGCCATTTTATGAGTACAGTGAACTCATTGTCATGTTCAAGAAACCAGTTTCAGATGATTTGAACTTTGTGTCTTTATTGTCCTGCTAGAAGTAGCCATCAGATAAAGGGTGGACTGCTTTCAAAAAGTGATGGACATGTTTAGCAACAATATTTAGGGAGGCTGGTACATTGAAATCCAGTGCTCAGTTGGTACCAAGGGCTTTAAACTGTTCCAACAAAAAAAAACCCACACCATTTCACACAAAATTATTTGAGTTGGCATTTTGAACTTAACTTTCTTCTATTAGCATTATCGCAGTTAGCTTATCTCGCATTACAAAAACAGCTGTCTTTGTGTGTATTCCAGAGAGAACATCAATCCTTACCTGAACTGTGAGATTTCCAAAGGGCTACCAATATGTCCAAATCCAGAATGGTCCATGACAGACAAAGGTTGAAAGCTCACAATGATAAAACATCCTTCCTGTGATTTGTTGAAAGTTTTGCTCTCTCTCACTATCTCTCAGGTGGAATCGACCACTAAAATGTTTCAACTTTATATGAAAAAGAGTTTCCTTCTAGTTTCTGTGCTTCCTCTGACTTCGTAATCTACACCTTATTAATAATGAAATAGTTAACTTTGAGTTTTGTATCATTCAACAACTACTTCCACTCTGAAGAGTGGTGTTATCTGCATCAACTGATAAGACATATGTATTATGGATCCATGGACTAGGAAAATTTAATTTTTGATTTTCTGACTGGCCGCTCACTGGTCTGCACCTATCAAGCTGGAAATTATTAATTGAATCTGATTTTGTGGTGCATCTCTATATTACATGTATTGAAGCCTTGTGCCGGCGAGTGATAGGCCAGTTTTTTTTTAAATGTGCTACGTTCATCCTTGTAGCAGTCAGTCAGTCAGTCAGTCATTTTCTACCGCTTATTCCACAGTGGGTCGCGGGGGAGCTGGTGCCTATCTCCAGCAGTCTATGGGCGAGAGGAGGGGTACACCCTGGACAGGTTGCCAGTCCATCGCAGGGCCATCCTTGTAGCAAACATCAGTAAATGTCTTCAGAGTACATGCTGTCAATACATGGGATTTTAAACATAATTTTTGGAAATATTGCCATTGTGGAAACAAGTGGGGAGGTGGCTGGCAATTTGTTGGTATTTCATTGAAAATAAGCAACTCTGCACTGGGAGAGACACCTTTTCACTGCTGATAAGACCAAATTCAACGCCATGGCAGTCATCAATAGCCCTTGTGAGTGAATCTACCACTGACAGAACCTCTCTGTTCTGAAAGGTCTCCCTGTGTGCAGATACAGAGGAAGTGGAATGGAGCCAGAGCAGCTGGGCACAGAGAGGAGAATCAGGGCTTGTTGGGAAGCTGGCAGGGGAAGATGGAGGAGACTTGGCGGGTAATTGGAGCACAGCAATATCCGCCATCTTGGCCTGTTTACCTTAATAACAGCTTTGATTGAGGTGAATAGGCCTGTAAAAGGCTGCGGTGGAGCTGATAAGCTTTTGAGGGCTTGGCAAGTGCTGCCAGGATTTTGGCATTCTTCAGGACACTTGGCTTCCTGAAGCTGAGACCTGGATCTGCTAGGATGGGCACCTGGGACTCCAGATGTCCTGGGAAGGAATCTCTGGTGGCATCTCCGAGCTGGCATTAGAGCCTACAGTGACATTCATTGCTCAGTCTAGCATGAGTGAAGTGGTGTGCCAGCTTCCTATCAGCCCCCACATATCTGGCTGAGCAAACACTGCTGGAAGTTGTGCTTCCTTTTGGGGAGTGAAGAAAAAAGCAGAAGTGCCGGAAACACAGAACAGACTGCTGTGCTTCTCTGACAGCTGGAAAGGTGGATCAAAACAACACAGGATTTGTAGCATCAGTTGCGGAAAAACAATTTTCCTTTAAGTCTCTGCTGAAACACAAACTGCATTTTCTTAAGCATGGCAGCTTGTGCGCTGGGGAGATTAGAGCAGCTTTGAAAAATCTGTTTTCGTTTAGAACATAGTAATGCTTATTTGAAATGAACTGAAGCAGCATTAGAGAATGTTCGTTTCAAAACTACAAGCACAGAGAGGAAAAACACACTTAAGGGGGATACTCTAATACTCGGTGGGACAGATGAAATATCCTCTGTCTCACTCAGTTGATTTTCAACTATAAAACATGAACAAATAAAATGGTAAAACCTCCTAGGCCTCAAGTAAAGAGAGATCCTCTGGGATTATATTGTAATATTATGACTTTTACAATGTTGTTCCGAAGATACGAAATACCTTTTAGTTATAATTGTAACCCCCTCCACACTAAAGGATTTTACTTCATGACTGACATTTTAAATCACTATCATTTTTTGACTGTGAATACCACTTCAAAAATCCCCACATTTCATGACAGCCTATGATTTCCTCAGTAGTCTTCCGCCATGCCTGGGGCTGTTTAGTCAACATCCACTTCCATCATTCCCCCAAATTCATAAGAACGCAAAGCATTAGCGTATCTTCATTAGTAGGATTTCCCACTAAAAGCATTTTTCAGTGCTGATTGCACAACGTCTTCTAATGTCTAAGTCTCTCCACGGTAACCTAATGCCTCTCACAGCTATTTGCTTGTTGTCTGTGTACATAATTTTGGGGCAAATGTATAGTTAAGCCTGTTAAGAGTGCAGCGCTAACAGAGTGGTGACCCCACTGGGGGAGGTGGTCAAAGAGAGGCCTAAAGCACACTAATCCATGAGGGAAAAAAAGGAGGTGTTTAATGAGATGTTCACGCTCTGTTACCTGCCTGACAGGAAAGATCTCACTCACTCACCTTGTTAGCCACTCTGTCCTCTGTACAGGCTGCTAATTAACAAAGGCTCTTGAATGCTTTTACCTTTTTCAAAATTTCTGTGACATAATTTTCAGTGTCAGTTTAGATGTTAAGATGCCCACAGTTGTAAGGGTAATAAATTGACTTATAGTTTGTGTTAATTTTAGTGTGTGTTAGTTAGCATCAATCAAAACTGGAGGTGCCAATCGTTCCGCAAGTGTTTGATAGACTAAGGGTGTGGTGTATTAACACTTGCCACTTTTGGTCCGCTTTAACCAGACCAGAGTTCGTTTCCCCCCATGGTCAAGCGAACCCTGGTCCGGACCAAACAACTGGACCGAGACCCACTTTTTGAGGTGGGTTTTGGTCCATTCCCAAAGGGACTCGGGGGGTTCGCTTATTTTTGAATACAAACCGGCCCGATCCGAACCAAATACAAAAACATACGTCTCTTTTGGACAAAAAAAGCCACCGTAGCCGGTGCAAAAAGGTGTGTGTTGTAAGGTAATCATACCTGATAAACTTTTGGTTGCTTAAACAACGCTACTGGCTTGCTGGGGACAAAGCACGTAGAGAACGTCGGCGTTCAGCACGCATTCTCTGACGTGGTTTCCCCAAAAATTATAAATGGGAAATCTCAAAGTCTTGTTTGAATGAGCTGCTTCTTGACTTCACCAATATATTGCAGCTGTAATAACGGCACAAAATTGCAGAACAGAGGTGCTGCACGCAGCACGTCTACAGCTGTTTTCCTAAATTTCCGGGTCTGTGCTCTGTCCCGCCCCCGTCATTTCTGCCCAATAGGAACAATGATCGTCACCCGCGTGGCTTTGTTTACAAGTAATAGTTCACTTGCAAAGAATACAATGTGAAAACAAACCGCACCAAATTAAAAAAATAAAGTTTGCTTTTGGTCCGGACCAAACAAGCGGACCAAGCGGACTTCCCTGGTGAATACACCCTAAAGCTCTGGGCAGTTTAGGCTGAATTTGTTAATAGCCATGCATACAGATGCACCTTCATGCATTACAAATAGAAAACCTGAAAATTATGAAAGTGTGGAACGACAACAAATTACAAACAGATGCACTTATGTGATGATGTAGCATGTGCAACCATCTGGAACCACACCCCTGTTTTATTATTTATCAAAATATGTCAAATGAATGTGTGGCATCTTGTGGGGAAAACAGAAAAGAATCGAGTTAGTGTTTCCTGAATATCTTCTATATAGTAAATGTGGGTGAGATTGTGAAAAGTAAGCAGGGGAAAAGGTCAGATTATTTCACTTATCGCAATCTCATTGTTGGAAACCTGTTTTGCCCCAGGATTTTGAAAAAAGCCGAATCTTGGCTTCAAGGAACAAAGGAACAACCCAAAGCTGAGGGATTAGAATGAAAACATTTTGTCATGTTTCTGATATATAGTTCTAGGGGAGTCAAAAGCCAGACCATTGATGTAACAGATGATTTTGTTTGTGAGCATAAAGTTTTTATATGATAACAAGCTTTTACAGTGGATTTTCCTTTTTATGTGTCCTCTTTTTGTACAAAACATCAGGTGACGTCTAAAATCTCACTGCATGTTTATCCACAATATTTAGCTACAGCTGTGGCTTGTTTTTACTTCATGTCTGAGCCAAATTTACTAAAGAGTGTTTGAATGCATTTGATGTCTGACATTATTTCAGTATATTTACTTATCTTCCAACAACCACTTGTAGCATTAGTTTGCAATCACTTCCTATGACAAGATGTTGCTGTGAGGAAACTAACTAGATGGACTCAACGAGATTAAGTAGTATGGACAACAGACTCCAGAAAAGAACATTTTGAAAGCTATACTACTATAGTGCAGTCAATATTTCACAAGTAACCTTCTCTGACTCTTTCTCTTCTTTTCTTCTTACATGGTCTTTTACACATTTGTCAATTTTGGACTTGAAAATAAACTTAAGTATAACTTAAGCAATCACTGAAATAGAAAAGCTGGAAAAATTATAATATATTCCCTTTGATCACACTGTAGTTTACGTCTGCTAGTAGTTAAGTATTTGGATGAACTATGATAGTTAATAATGATATAAACGTTAAAATCTCATTTATAATAAAATTTTATTGTATCTTATTTTCTGATTGTTGTACATTACACCCTATTTCTACTAAGTTAAGTTACGATTCCTCTTTGGACACCCCTGCCCTCAATCCACCTCGCTAATGTTCCCTCCTTGCCTGGACTAAAGACCTCTGAGGGAGAGATAAATAGGCTTTTAGTGTCAGAAGACCAGGAAAGCTCTAGGACCTGACAGTGTTTCCCCCTTGTGCTGGAGAACCTGCGCTGACCAACTGGCCCACATCTTCATTCAGATCTTCAACAGGTCTCTGGAGCTGTGAAAGGTTCCTTTGTGCTTCAAGCACTCCACAGTCATCCAGGTCCCTAAGAAATGCACCATCACAGGGTTAAGGCTCCTGAAGTTCACAGATGACACCACTATCACTGGTCTGATGTAGGATGAGTTTGCTTACAGACAGGAGGTGGATCGACTGGTTCATTAGCGTGGTCAGAACCACCTGCAGCTTAACCCACTCAAGATGTTGTAGATGACTGAGTGTTTCCGGAGAACCCCCTACCCCATTACCCTTAACACCGTATCTACTGTGGATCGTTTACAGTTCCTAGAAGACACACTTCATGCAGTAACTTAAGAAATGCAACCTGCCACAGGAGCTTCTGGTCATCTTCTACAATGCCTAAAAAAACACCTCTCTGGTGGAAATCTATCACAGTTTGGTTTGGCTCATCCACCAAACAGGACAGGTCCAGACTGCAACGAATGAATTAGGTTTGCAGAGAGGAACACCAGGGCTGACCTTCCCTCCATCCAGGACATGTGCAGGACTAAGGTCAGGAAAAGAGCAGCTAACATCTCTGCAGACCCCACGCATCCTGTACACAAACTGTTTTGACTTTTACTTACAGGCTGGCACTACAGAATTAAGTGGTCTGTTTCAGCAAAAGGTCAACTTCCCCATTTATAAAAGTGTACAACCTATTTACAGTGCAGGATGTGATGCATGTTATGACACTTGTTGAGGTCCATGCAAGCACTCCGACACGTTACCTGACACATACACGCTCTGCTTGAATAACCTTTATCTGTGAACTTT